>VXAY01005835.1:4394-17919 GCA_013399855.1 Oxyruncus cristatus
AACCCCCCCCAAACTTTCTGGAGTGTTTAAAGTGGGGGGAAAAAACCAGCACCAAAAAGCTGCACTTTGCTCTTTATGGCAGGGCCCGCTTTTTTTGGGGGATTTGTGGGTTTTAATTTTTTTTTCTTTTTTTTTTTTTTTTTCCCTTTTCTTTGTTCCTGTTCCCTGCGCTCCGGGCTGGAATTAAATCCCAGGGGCAGCAGGTGGTGCTGGGAATGGGGGGTCTGGGGGCGGATGGCGAGCGCAGCAGCTGTCCCAGCCAGCTCTGGGGAAGCGGCCGCGGAGCCGATCCCAAAAAACCGGGGCTGGCAGCTATTGCAACCATCCTGCCGGCAGGGATGGGCACCTGGCAGCCAGCATTTCCCACATAGTGGGAATGTCAGCTTGGAGAGGCGGCCTTGGAGTGCAGCCCCCACGGCCCCCCCCAACCCCAGAACAACCAGGCCAAGGGCCGGGGGCTGCCCTTGGGCCACAAGAAGCCCCTGCAGGTCCAGGCTGGCCCAGAGGGGCTGGAGAGCAGCCAGGCAGGAAGGGAGCTGGGAGTTGGGATGGGCAGGGAGCTGAAGAGGAGCCCGAGTGTGCCCAGGGGGCCAAGAGGGCCGCTGGCTGCTGGGCTGGCTCAGGAGCAGTGTGGCAGCAGGAGCAGGGCAGGGCTTGTGCCCCTGGACTCAGCGCTGGGGAGGCCACCCCTGGAGTGCCGTGTCCAGCTCTGGGCCCTCAGCTCAGCAAGGCCATGGAGGGGCTGGAGCAGGGGCAGAGAAGAGCAGCCAGGCTGGGGAAGGGACTGGAGCACCAGTGCTGGGAGGAGAGGCTGAGGGAGCTGGGGGGGCTCAGCCTGGAGAGGAGGAGGCTCAGGGGAGACCTCCTCACTCTCTACAACTCCCTGCCAGGAGGGGGGAGCCGGGGGGGGGGCGGGCTCTGCTCCAGGGAACCAGCAGTAGGACAAGAGGGCTCGGCCTCCAGCTGTGCCAGGGCAGGTTTAGGTTGGATATTAGAAAGAAATTCTTTCCAGAGAGGGTGATCAGCCCTTGGAATGGGCTGCCCAGGGAAGTGGTGGATTCTCCGTCCCTGGAGGTGTTTAAGCTGAGGCTGGACGTGGCACTGAGTGCCATAGTCTGGGAACCGCGGTGGGGTTGGATCAAGGATTGGACTTGATGATCTCAGAGGTCCTTTCCAACCCATCTGATTCTGTGATTCTATGAACTGGGAGGCTCGGCCTGGACGAGGCTTAGGCAGGGTCTAACCACCAGCCGTGGTGTCGCTGTGTGCCAGGAATGCTCATCCAGCGGGTGCATCCAGCTTTTTGGTGGGTCAGGAACGACACATCCACCCAGGACCGACGTCACCCTCTAAGCCGGGCTGATCCGCAGAGCCCCCCAGCCCGGTGAAGTTAGGCGAGACCTAAAGCAGGGTGCCCGTGGGTGCCACGCTGGTGGGCTCAGCTGCGCCGCTCGCCGTGGGGATCCCTCGGGAAGCGGCGCTGCCCTGGGGGGCAGGGATCGGGATTCCCTGGGAATTCAGCTGGGATGGGAGGCCCCGTCATCCCTTTGATGTCGGGGCGGTGGAAGCAGCAGGTGCCAATTACCCCGGCAAGGCACAACCATCAAAAGTCCCCGGAGAGTCTCCGGAAGACGCCGGTGCCCTCGGGATTCCCTGGAGCCAGAGGCTCCTGGAGTGACCTGGATAAAGCAGGACTCGGAGCCGCTCCCGGGGTGCAGGCCCGGCCTTGTTCTGGCCCGGGGCAGCTGCTGCTTTCCTCCAGCCTTCCCTGCTGTGATCCCGGCTTGGATGTGGCTTTCCCAAGCTCGGCTTCTCCCTCTTATGGCTCAGGAGCCTGGGGCTGTTGTCCCCGGTGCCCCATTTCTCCGGGATCTCCAGGGAAGCTCTGCTTGAGCGAGGAGCCAGCGCTGCTCAGCTGCTTCCTGCCTCCCCCCCTCCTTCCTTCCCCCTTCCCAAGGGATGCCGCGTCCCCTTCCCGGGAATGCCGTGTCCCGCCGCCCTGCAGCTCCCCGGTTTGATCCCGGCTCCAGCTCGCAGCAGAGGGCGGAACCGCCTGTTTTCCTCGTTATCCGCGGCAACAAACGACTCCAGCGGGAGCCACGGCGGAGGGGAAGGGAGGGGAGGGCGGCTGGAATCCCTGCTCCCGGGCCGCGGGACGTCTGAAGCCCTTCCCCACCGAGCCGTTTCCCGTTGCAGAGGGAGTGCATTTCCATCCACATCGGGCAGGCCGGCGTGCAGATGGGCAACGCCTGCTGGGAGCTGTACTGCCTGGAGCACGGCATCCAGGCCGACGGGACCATTCCGGCGGCCAGGCAGGGGAAATCCCTGGAGCCCGGCTCGGAGCAGGTGGATTCTTCCTTCGAGACCTTCTTCTGTGAGACGGCGTCGGGCAAGCACGTGCCCAGGGCCGTGTTCATAGACCTGGAGCCCACGGTCATCGGTAAGACGGGGGGCACCTTTGGGATTCCCGACCCTTCTCCCTTGGGAGTCGTGTTTGCTGCCCACGTTTCCCAGCAGATCCCACTCCTCCGCTCCGATAAAACATTCCCAGCCGTCCAAAGGGGACAGAGGTTGCCTTTCCAAGTGGACGTGGGAAGTGACAAGCGCTGTCACCACACCCGTCCTTGGCTGGTCCCTCTGTCCGAGACCCGTTTCCTCCCTCAGGTGTGCAGTGATTTATCGTGGATTTATCAGCCTCGGTGCCTCTGGGTGGAATTGCACCCTCCAGGGGTGGCACATCTGGTTTTAATGCTCCCCGTGGAGCATCTTTGGTGCCACCACTTCGCGGGTTTGTTCGGTCGAAGGTTGGACTCGATCTTGGAGGTCTCCTCCCAACCTAATTCCTTGTGGGATTCTTGCTCCTGCGAGACTTCCAATTCCCCTTCCACTCCCAGTTTTCTTGGTGATCCCTGGCTGTTTGACTCAGTCGTGGCACCTCCCTAAAGAACAAGTTCCCTTTTTTTTTTTTTTTTTTCTTTTTTTTGCTCAAGGAACTGGTGGGAATCATTCCCAACCCGGGCACCTGCATCCCTCTCCCTGCTTCTGCCTCCCAGGCTTCTCCTCCTCTCTCCCCATGTGGGATGTGAGTCACTGGATCACCTAATGAAAGGAGTGCAGGCTTCTGTTTGGGCTCAGCCTTCGTTTTTAATCTTGGCTCAGTTGGGCACGTGGTGATTGAGGCCGTGGAACGTGAAGTGGATCCAACACTGACACTGAGGGGGCTCTAAAAACCCCCTGGAGGTGCCTCCAGCCTCAGCGACCGTGTGTGGAGCTGAGGGAAACTGCTCCTGCTGCCTGTCTCGGGAGCTGGGCTGGATGGATCAACACTGGAAGGCTTTTGCCAGGTGTCGAGGAGCAGAGGATGGAGCTGGAGCTTCCAGGCTCTTCCAGATGCTTTGGAACGAGCTGCAGAACCAGCTCCACGTGGCGACCGATCCCCCAAAAACTGGAAGGGCAGGCAGGGTCCTAACCCCTTAAGCTGGGTTGACTGAGGACCTCGGGGTGGTGGAGACACAGCAGGACTTTCACAGATTAGTCGTTCCTACCCCTCCCGTCATTCCCAGCGGGAACCGCCCGCGCCGTTCCACGTTTTTCCCGGACCCCGTAACTGTGCTCTGCTCCTCCCTGTGCAGATGAGATCAGGACCGGGACCTACCACGGGCTCTTCCACCCGGAGCAGCTCATCAGCGGCAAGGAAGACGCCGCCAACAACTACGCCCGCGGCCACTACACCATCGGCAAGGAGATCATCGACACCGTGCTCAGCAGGATCCGGAAGATGGTGAGAGGAACGGCGGGATCTGCACGGAATCCTGGGATACCGGGGGGGGGCTGGAGTTGTAGAACGTTAAGGGGGCCTTAAAAGATCATCTCGTCCCAACTGTCCCTGCCACGGGCAGGGGCACCTTCCGCTGTCCCGGGTTGTTCCGACGTGGCCTTGGGCACTCCCAGGGATGAGGCAGCCCTACACAACCCGTTCCGGGGCCTCAGTGCCCTCACCGCCAAGAATTCCCAGTATCCAGCCGAAATTCCGCCTCTTTCAATTCGTGCCCCTTTAGTCCTTGCCCTGTCACTGCAGCTCCTGATGAATTTTAGGTTGGCACGTTTAAAACAAGGCTTTTAGATAACGCGTCTGGGGACAGCAGAGGTGAACGCTGGGTTTGGGGTAAAAGTCTTAAAATAAAAAAAATTAAACAAAAAACCACAAGCCAAAACCACCTGTATTTATGTGGTTTCCAAGGGCTGCTGCTGCTGGGATTTTCTCTGGGGGCTCAGCAAAGCCCCTGAACCTGCCCTAAAAGCAGCTAATTGTGGCTTTAATGTGTGTCTGCTCGAGGTGCTCAGCCTGGGGGTACAGGGAGTGAATCCCCTCCAGGGAGGGCTCTGAGCGGGATCCATTCCTGGTTTCTTTGGGGTCAAGGGCCGGAATAACTGAGAGGTAACCGGGTGTTGTTCTGCTGCAGGCTGACCAGTGCAGTGGCCTCCAGGGGTTCCTGGTCTTCCACAGCTTCGGGGGAGGCACCGGCTCTGGCTTCACCTCGCTGCTCATGGAGCGGCTCTCCGTGGAGTACAGCAAGAAGTCCAAGCTGGAGTTCTCGGTGTACCCAGCCCCGCAGGTGTCCACGGCCGTGGTGGAGCCCTACAACTCCATCCTCACCACGCACACCACGCTGGAGCACTCGGACTGCTCCTTCATGGTGGACAACGAGGCCATCTACGACATCTGCAACCGCAACCTGGACATCGAGCGGCCCACCTACACCAACCTCAACCGCCTCATCGGCCAGATCGTCTCCTCGGTCACGGCCTCCCTCCGGTTCAACGGCGCTCTCAACGTCGACCTCATAGAGTTCCAGACCAACCTGGTGCCCTACCCGCGCATCCACTTCCCGCTGACCACCTACGCGCCCATCGTGTCGGCGGAGAAGGCGTACCACGAGCAGCTCTCCGTGCCGGAGATCACCAACGCCTGCTTCGAGTTCTCCAACCAGATGGTGAAGTGCGACCCCCGGCGCGGCAAGTACATGGCCTGCTGCCTCCTCTACCGCGGCGACGTCGTGCCCAAGGACGTCAACGCCGCCATCGCCGCCATCAAGACCCGCCGCTCCATCCAGTTCGTGGACTGGTGCCCCACGGGCTTCAAGGTGGGCATCAACTACCAGCCGCCCACCGTGGTGCCCGGCGGGGACCTGGCCAAGGTGCAGAGGGCCGTGTGCATGCTGAGCAACACCACGGCCATCGCCGAGGCCTGGGCGCGCCTCGACCACAAGTTCGACCTCATGTACGCCAAGAGGGCCTTCGTGCACTGGTACGTGGGCGAGGGCATGGAGGAGGGCGAGTTCTCCGAGGCCAGGGAGGACCTGGCGGCGCTGGAGAAGGATTACGAGGAGGTTGGCAGGGACTCTGCGGACGGGGAGGAGGAGGAGGCCGACGAGGACGAGTACTGAGGGACCGCGGCCCGCCGGGGGCGAAGCCAAACCTCAGAGACCTTCCGCGGCGAGGTCAAAGCGGTGCCGAGGGCCCGGGGCTGTCAGACCCCGAGCCCGGGACGGTCCTTTGGCGCCTCAAACCTTCCCTGCTTGCGTAGTCTGGGTGTCTCGAGCTTTGCCACGCTGCTGTTTCTCGCTGGGTGGAGCCGAAGCAAGGCCTGGCTCGGTGTCCCGCCCGCCCCGGGGCAATGCTGGGAGCTGCCCAGCTCGGGCTGGAATGGCAAAACCCCCTCGCTCTGGCTTCTTTTGAGTGTAAAAAGCACTTTTTTTTTTTTTTTTTTCGGTTAGAAACGCACCTGCCCTTCTGTGCAGCCGCCCTTTTGTATATGAATAAAGAGCTTTTTTTCTTTTCGGCTCAGAATTCCTTGGACTGTGTGTGGGGGGAGGTCCCGCAGGGGTTTCGTCCTGAGGAGAAGAGCAGATGCCGACGGGGGCGTGCTCTGGGCAGGCGCAGCTGGGAGACTCATCAACCCTAATTAACTGCTGCCAGGGAAGTGCCCTGTGTCCTCTGGGAATGTTGCCTGGCTGGAGCTGGATCCTCTCCCAGCTCTGAGAGGAAGCAGGGCTGGGAGCAGGCAGGGAATCCCCAGTGTGACCAGTGCCAAACTGGTGAGTGGGGCCTGGCTTAAAGAGCGCTTTTCTGCGGGATGGGGTGTTTGCCTCCTCCTCATCCCTGGTTATTCCCAGAGCGTTGTGTCCTGGTCGTTGGGGCGGGGCCGGAGATGGGGGAGAGGCTCCCAAAATGTTTCCTGGGGAGCCAGAGGTGGGAGGGGAGGGGGGTTGCTGTGTGCTAAAATTCCAGGGGTTGGACCCCCCGGGGAAGGATCCAGGCCCGGTGAGACACCCCCGAGCTGCTCAGCCCAAAGGCCTTGTGGCTGAGTGTCCCCTCTCCCGTACCCCGGGGGGACACATCCCACCCCCGGATCCCTGGGGAACAGCTCCTGGCTTTCCAGCTGGTTCTTCCCACCCTGTGCCCCAAACTTCCCAAGGGAACAGTCGCTGCTCCAGTGGCCGCGGAATGAGGCTGGTCTGGCCTGACGGTGTTTTCGGAGGGAAAACCAACGTTCTCAAAAAGGACCTGAACAGTGTTTTAGGAGGGGAAAATCAACCCTGTAAAAAGGATCTGGGCAGTATTTTAGGAGGGAAAATGAACCCTCTCAAAAAGGCCTTGGGCAGTGTTTTAGGAGGGAAAATAAACCCTCCCAAAAAGGACCTGGGCAGTGTTTTAGGAGGCAAAAATCAACCCTCTAAAAAAGGACCTGGAGAGTGTTTTAGGAGGGAAAATGAACGCCCTCAAAAAGGACCTGGAGAGTGTTTTGGGAGGCAAAATTACCCCTCTCCAAAAGGACCTTGGCAGTGTTTTGGGAGGGGAAAATCAACTCCCTAAAAAAGGACCTGTACATTATTTTAGGAGGGGAAAATCTACCTCCTAAAAAAGGATCTGGGCAGTGTTTTAGGAGGGGAAAATCGACCCTCTCCAAAAGGACCTGAACAGTGTTTTAGGAGGGGAAAATCAACCCTCTAAAAAAGGACCTGGGCAGTGTTTTGGGAGGGAAAATGCCCCAAACTCCCAAAAGACGTTCCCCAAAGATGCACTTTAAAAGGAGGAAGGTGATTCCTCTCCCCTGCCCACAGCCCACAGGCCTGGTCTGGAGGGCTGACACCTCTCCCTGGTGGCTCCACTCCCCACAGACAGCTGGGGCTGGAATGTTCAATCCCACCCAAAAAAAAGAAGGGAGTGAGTGACAGCAGCCTGGGATGGACACGGGGCGAGCACCATTCCTGCCTGGAGCCATCCCGGAGGGAGGGAGGGAGGGCGGGAGCGCAGCCACATGCTTCTGCAGCTTGGAAAACCATCAGCACTTGGCCTCTCTGTGAGCCCTGAATCCTCTGGATCCACACCAAAACTCCTCTGGATCCACACCAAAGCTCCTCTGGATCCACGCCAGGGAGCAGCACACGCTGAGCGACTCCAGCTTTGTTTTCCCTGGAATAGTGAAGTTTGTGCTTCATTTTTGTGTGTATGTATGTTTATTTTCCCCTGGAACAGCCTTATTTTGTGCTGGAATAGCTTTATTTTGTGCTGGAGTGGCAAAGCTGGTCCTCAAAGAAAGCCCAGCCTGCAGGATCCGTGTTCCCACAGCAGGGAGCAGCACACGCTGAGCGACTCCAGCTTTGTTTTCCCTGGAATAGTGAAGTTTGTGCTTCATTTTTGTGTGTATGTATGTTTATTTTCCCCTGGAACAGCCTTATTTTGTGCTGGAATAGCTTTATTTTGTGCTGGAGTGGCAAAGCTGGTCCTCAAAGAAAGCCCGGCCTGCAGGATCCGTGTTCCCACAGCAGGGAGCAGCACACGCTGAGCGACTCCAGCTTTGTTTTCCCTGNGGCAAAGCTGGTCCTAAAAGAAAGCCCGGCCTGCAGGATCCGTATTCCCATCATCCCATAGCTTTATTTTGTGCTGGAATGGCAAAGCTGGTCCTAAAAGAAAGCCTGGCCTGCAGGATCCATGTTCCCATCATCCCATAGTCCTATTTTGTGCTGGAATGGCAAAGCTGGTCCTAAAAGAAAGCCCGGCCTGCAGGATCCATGTTCCCATCATCCCATAGTCCTATTTTGTGCTGGAATGGCAAAGCTGGTCCTAAAAGAAAGCCCGGCCTGCAGGATCCGTGTTCCCATCATCCCATAGACCTATTTTGTGCTGGAATAGCAAAGCTGGTCCTAAAAGAAAGCCCGACCTGCAGGATCCGTGTTCCCGTCACGTCGTTCCAGCCCATTCCTTGGTGCATCAGACCCGTAATTAAGCCAGGCCTAGGAGTGAGTTCCCGGTGTGCCCGTGGCAAATTCCACAGGATTTTGTTCGGTGGTTTTAATTAGGCTGCGGGTTAAGTGCTGGTTAAGTTCAGGTGCTGCTCACACCCTTAGTCCGAAGCCGGTGGTCAAGTCTAGGGGTCCCCTCCGAACCTCGTGACTCGACGGGAAATCCTCCCTCATTTTTCCCTCGCCCTTTTCCATCCCCAACCTCCCCACGGCAAATTTGGGGCCGATTTGAGCTTCAGATTAACCGAACTGAGGGTTTAATTTGCTTTTTTCTCTGCGCTTTGACCTCCCAGTGAGAGAACCTTGCCGGGGAGCTCCGTCCTCCCGTTTTTGCCTCTGTACTAAATCCAATCTTTCCGGTACCTTTTCCAGTGATTCCTCGATCAGCGGGACACAGACCTGCTGCCAGGGCTGGCCCTGCCTGGAAGTTCAACTGCAGCCGAGATGAGAATTTGCAGACTTTGGCAGTCTTGGTCTCCCCTAAAGCCGAGTCCAAGGTCAGTCTTAACTCCCTGTCTCCCTTAATAAACCTCCCCCCTCTCCTGCTGCGCCGTGGCTGCTCCCCAGACACGATGCCAGAATTCCTGGGAAAAGGGGATTTAAACTGGACCTCCTCGGGTCCCCTGGACTGCAGGGGCTCGTTCCTCCTCTGGGACTCCCCTCTCGGGGAGTGATCCCGGGAAAGGGGCTGGAATAGGGATGTGGGATCTGCAGCCAGGCTGGAATAGGGATGTGGGATCTGCAGCCAGGCTGGAATAGGGATGTGGGTTCTGCAGCCAGGCTGGAATAGGGATGTGGGATCTGCAGCCAGGGTGGAATTAAAGGGGCTGGCAGGGATGTGGGATCTGCAACCAGGCTGGCATAGGGATGTAGGATCTGCAGCTGGGCAGGAATAGGGATGTGGGATCTGCAGCCAGGGTGGAATTAAAAGGGCTGGAATAGGGATGTGGGATCTGCAGCCAGGCTGGAATTAAAGGGGCTGGAATAGGGATGTGGGATCTGCATCCGGGCTGGAATTAAAGGGACTGGCAGGGATGGGGGACACCCCAGGAGTGGGAAAGAACATTCCAAGAGTGTGACGGGACATCCCGGGAGCAGGACAGGACATTCCAGGAGCAGGGCAGACATTCCCAGGAAGCTGCTTCCATGCCAGCAGGGATGGCTCCGGGGGTACCTTCAGATGCTCTGTGCCCTAAATCCTTTCCCCTCTGGGTGGGAATGGGGCCTCCTGGATCCCAGGGTGGGATTCAGGCCCTGCTGTCCCTGGGGGGGGTGTCCAAGCCCCTGGAGCACCTCTGGTTTGCTCCGCTGTGAGGGGAAAAAACCCTTGGAATGCTGGTACGTGGAGGAGGAGAAGGAGGATGAGGGGATTCCCAGAGGCCAGGGAAGCACTGGCTGCCTGGGGGAAGGATTGGGAAGAGGCTGGGAAGGCTCCAGCAGTGGCAGCAGAGGGATCTGTTGCCCTGAGTGAGCCTGGCACAGTTGTTCACCCCCCAGGATCTTGGGTTTCACCCCTGCAGGAAGTGGCAGGAAATCGGGAATTCTTGCCCTGAACCCTCCCCTGGCTCCTACGAAATCCCACATCTCGCCCCAACCAGCCCTTCCCAAACGTGGCAGCCTCGGCCCTGGGCGCTCCCAGGCCCCACGTGGCTGTTGATGGAGATTCCAGAGCTCCCGTTTCCATCCCTTCCTCCGGAAATCTGGCAGGGGCCGAGGAGGAGGATTATTTTGGGAAGGGTTTGTCCCGGCCCGTGCCAGGTGCGGGTGAGCCTCTCCCACAGGGATGCAGCTGTGCAGGGAGGATCCCTGCTCTCCCCATCCCTCCTCGTCAGCTCCCATCCGCTGTCCCTGGCTCGGCTTCGCACCTGGGAGCTCAGCCCAGCGCCAGGAAAAGCCTTGGATCGGCCCTTCCCGAGGTGTCGCTTCCCCGTGAATCGATCCCTCGGAGGGGAGCAGAAGCGAAGCCCAGTTTGGATTTCCAGGGAAAGGACCCGGAGCGGGGCCGGTGGGGATTCCCAGGGCAGGTGAGGGGGGGGGAAAAGCCTGTTCCCACTTTGGATTGGGGCTCGGCTGGAGCTCCCTGGGCAGCGCAGCGGGAAAATCCCTTCGGCTCCGTCTCTTCTGTGCCAGGCTTCCTCCTGAGCATCCCAACAGTTGGACAACCCTGGGACAACAAAGGGGTGAGTGGTGAGTGTCCAGCTGGGTGGGTTCCCAGCTAGGTCTGACCTTTCCTTTCCCTGCTTTTCCCTGCTTTTCCCTGCTTTTCCCTGCTTTCCCCGGCTAAATGTGAGCAGGCCTCGGTTTCCCTGGATGCAGAGTGGGGACAGTGCCCGTGTCGTGCTGGGGCAGGGCTTGGTTTGCCACTGGTGGGGGTGGTGGATGTTGGGCTGTAAAAACGTATAAATCTTGGTGTAATATATAAATCCATGTATAATATATAAATCCATGTATAATATAGAAATCCATGTATAATATTTAAATCCATGTATAATATTTAAATCCATGTATAATCCGAGGCTACGGGGAGTGGATTTAAAACAAATTTAAACCACAGGGAATCTCTGTGAGGAGAAACTGGGAAGTCCCTCCTGAGCTTTCCTGACCGGTCCTGCTTTTCCCTTCCCAGGGAATTGTGTGCAGGAACACCTTGTGTGTGGGAATTTGGGAGGGAGAAGGGTCTGGACCATGATGGGGATGGGGCCATGAGGTTTTGGAAACCCTGGAGGTGCTGGTGGGGAGTGGATTTAAAACAACCTTAAACCACAGGGAATTCCCAGGAGGAAAAACGGGGAAGTCCCTCCTGAGCTTTCCTGACCGGTCCTGTTTTTCCCTTCCCAGGGAATTGTGTGCAGGAACACCTTGTGTGTGGGAATTTGGGAGGGAGAAGGGTCTGGACCGTGTTGGGGATGAGGCCATGAGGCTTTGGACACCCTGGATGTGCTGGTGGGGAGTGGATTTAAAACAACCTTAAACCACAGGGAATTCCCAGGAGGAAAAACGGGGAAGTCCCTCCTGAGCTTTCCTGACCGGTCCTGTTTTTCCCTTCCCAGGGAATTGTGCAGGGATTTGTGGATTTGGGAGGGAGAAGGGTCTGGACTGTGGTAGGGACAGGGCCATGAGGCTTTGGAAACCCCGTGGGCCCGGATGGAGCCAGGGGAGCACCAGGCACAGGAGACGGGAGAGCAAATCGGCGGGAGAACAAATTGATGGGAGAACAAATCGGCGGGAGAACAAATTGGCAGGAGAACCCACTGGAAAGCCAAGAGACCACAGCTTTAATTAGGACCCTTCCCGGGTGACACATCCCTCGTGCCCTGCTGAGGGCTGGAGCCCCTTCCCTGTGCGTGGAAATGTCCAGGAGCGATGGAGCTCGGGGCAGAGGGGGGCAGGAGGAGGAGCAGGAGCAGGAAGAGGAGGAGGAGGAGGAGGAGGAGGAGGAGATACGAAACCGGGGCGGCCCGATGGGTCAAACCCACCCAGCCCGTGGCCATCAGTCCCCTCTGGCCGCGGGGGTGACCCCCCAGGCCCGGCCCTGCCCGGGGCTCCCCCCTGGCCGCGGGGGGGTCACTTCCTGCGCCCGATCTGGGCCATCAGGTGGGCGTTGGCCGCCGCCTTGGCCCGCAAGTTCTTGGCCTTGGCGATGTTGAAGAGGATGTTCATGATGTTGGTGGGCACGTCGAGGGACAGGGTGACCTTGGCGCGCCGGTCGCTCTTGGCGCGGTTCTGGTACCCCTTGGCCTTCAGCTGTGCCTGCGACGCGTATCTGTGGGGGCCCTCCCCCGGGAATGTCCTTTTCCCGAGCTCCTCCTCCAGCTCCTCGGCCCCTTCCCGCTCCTCCGACGCCTCCCGGGGCGGGAAGTCGGAGCCGCGCTTTTCCAGGACGGCGTTTTCCTCGGGGAGCTTCTGCCGGGCCTCGGCCAGGGCGGAGTTGAGGCAGCTGAGGAGGGAGGCGGCGTTGTAGGGGCTGAGGGCACGGCTGGTCTGGGCACAGAGCAGCAGCAGCAGCAGCAGCACCCTGGGGTGGCACATCCTGGGGTGGGGCAGACACCCGGCGACATGAGCTTCCCACGGGATCTGGGGCGGAGAACCGTCCCCCGCTCGTCCTGCCCCATTCCCTAAGCTCCCATCCCAAGGTTCGACTCCCAGGTGTCCACCCAGGGACACGAGCTTCCCACGGGATCTCGGGTGGAGATCCGTCCTCTGCTCACCCTGACCCACTCCCTAAGCTCCCATCCCAAGGTTCGACTCCCAGGTCACTCCCAATCCCCATATAAATGTTAGGACAGGTGGGAATGAGCTGCCTCGGGGTCCCCTCCCCCTGTGAGCTGCTTTGGGGTCTCGGTGCTGTAGGGGCTGAGGGCACGGCTGGGCTGGGCACAGAGCGGGGGCAGGAGCAGGAGCAGCCTGGGGTGGCACATCCTGAGGCGGGGCAGACACCCAGGGACACGAGCTTCCCACGGGATCTGGGGTGGAGAACCGTCCTCTGCTCATCCTCCCCCATTCCCTAAGCTCCCACCCCAAGGTTCGACTCCCAGGTCTCCGCCCCGGCCCCATCCCAAGGTTAGGACAGGTGGGAATGAGCTGCCTTGGGGTCTGAGTGCTGTAGAGGGAGACGTGAGCGTTGTAGTTGGATGCGGGAGACACCCAGGAGAGGGCAGAGAGGGACACGAGCTTCCTACGGGATTTGGGGCAGAGATCCATCCTCTGCTCATCCTCCCCCATTCCCTAAGCTCCCACCCCAAGGTTCGACTCCCAGGTCTCCGCCCCGGCCCCATCCCAAGGTTAGGACAGGTGGGAATGAGCCGCCTTGGGGTCTCCGGGCTGTAGGGGCTGAGGGCACGGCTGCTCTGGGCACAGAGGGACATCCTGGGGTGGGGGAGACACCCAGGGGAGGGCACGGAGGGACATGGGATCCCCATCATCCCACCTGGGCTGGGAGCCCCATCATGCCCCACGCCTGTCCTCGTGTCCCCTTGTCCCCCCATGTTCCCATGTCCCCCTCGTGTTCTCATGTCCCCCCCTTTCCCATCCCCTGTCCCTGTGTCCCCACGTTTCCCTGTGTCCCCATGTTCTCCTGGGCCCCCCATCCCCCTCTCCCTGTGTTCCCGTGTCCCCGTGCCCTCGCCATGTCCCCCCGTGTTCCCATGTCCCCCCCACGTCCCCCTGTCCCCCGTTTTGTCCCTCATTTCCTTCCTGTATGTCCCCATATCCCCCCGTGC
>VXAY01005838.1:2981-35239 GCA_013399855.1 Oxyruncus cristatus
TATAAAGTCTAAAAAATATTAAGAGCAGAGTAAGACTAGTTTTAAAACACACTGACTGATTTAATTCATTTTTGTTCTACGATCTTGCGTGAGGACCCTGTCACAGAGGAAAAAAGAATGGCCAAACCCATAAACCACCCTTCTTTCCTCGATATTATACTGAAACACACTGAGACTTATAGTTGCTGAAGTAACAGCAGAGAAAGGTATTGTTTTTTCCCCCAAAATGAATGGATTCAAGAGTTCAAAGCATGTCTACAATGTATACAATACTACTATAAGTTTACAGATATTTATGTATATATATTTGGCACTCTAATACATGTGCAAATTGTGAGTAGAAGTTTTGGCCTTTGACCAATTTGAAATTCTGTGGAAAACTGGCTGAATACAAGGGTTGTTTGATGCTTAACTGCCTAACTATTTTCAAACAAATAAAAAACCCAAAACAAATGAAACTGTGAAGCCTATAACAAAGCACATTAGGGTCTGAGTTTACTTCTGAATGGAAATAATAATTGTCTGATGACAACAGCTACCAATGCATGTTCTTATTTTCTTGCCATTTAAACAGGAAAGTGAAACTCAGCCGTCATGTACATACTGTTCTTCTGTTAAATAAAATTTATAAATAACACAACAGTGCCCTGATTGATGGCACTGTACCACACACACACCTTCCATAATGTACGGATGATATTGTCTACCATTACTGATGTTAAGTTACCTGAGTAACTGAAAAAAATGTTTCTAGCATTCAATTGCCCACAGCCATGTTATTTTCTGCAGATGCCAATGCCTAGCAACTACCTGATCCTGTAAAAAGCCCAAACCAAGTAGAAAAATTCAGGCCAGTGTTCAGGTATGTATCTTTCTACAATATCTTTCAGTAATATTATAACTTCTGGAGATAAGGAGAGAGAAAAGGATTTTTCTGAAATACTTTCTCCCTAAGTAAAATGTAAAACTGACAGAATTCCTGTCAACAATGGTGGATTATAATCCTTTAGTAATAGAAATATAAATTGTATTAAGCCATGGACATGAAGATTTGACACTATATGTTGTAGAATATTCTAATTGACAAAAGTTATGGGAAGTATCAGCCTCATAAAGGAGTGGATGACATTTTATTCTGTAACTGAATGCCTGCAAAATGCAGAAAAATAAATCTAACAGTCACTATAAAGTACATGCAATATAGATCTGAAGTCTTTTCAGGTAACTGAAAGGGAAATGCTGAGAACAGTTAGTAGTTCTAAAAGAAATGAACAGTGTCCATAAGAAAAACACAAGTCCCCATTTTTAAAAGGACACATAGGACACGAGATTTTCTCATCATATTATGTGCTGTTACTACTTTGCAATTGCAAATGCAGGTAACATATGTATTTTTAAGGTCTCCTAAGATAGAACACAACTGTTGCTCCATTATTTTCTCTCTATTGCCACAGGAAGACTGGCAAACTGGCTTACCCACTGTAACTAACCAATTCATAGGATCAGTACAGAGATGGTGCAAGGAAGACATCAACTAACAAATGTTATACTAATAAATAGAATATATTTGATTCAGAAACATGAACAATGAATGAAGACTGATTCTCCATAATGTCAATTTTTCAAATATCCTTGTAATTTTCATGTATTTGAATGGATAGATCTCAATCCAGCTGGCATAGGATGTCTTCACACACCTGTTTGAGGATTCTGGCCAGAGATCCTTGATCCATTTTGCTAGTGACTGCATCTTTCCTAAGTCTTGCAGCTACAGTTCCAAGATAGTCAAGTGATGCAACTCTTAATGCCATTTCTGTAGATTTGTTACTAAATTGGTGAACCTGAGAAAGGTAGAAAAAATTGTTAAAAACAAATCTTTATTTATGCAACTGAGGTTCTTCTCACAAGAGATTGCTTTACCTATTTAAAATTTTCACCTGACTTCTATATTGCATAAAAGTATGTAGTTTACTATTACATCACAAGCTGTAATTGTAAGAAAACAAACCACTTAGTTGCTTTCTGGTTCTATGATGAAGGAACAGTTCAGAGAAAATATTTAATATGAATAATTACAGCTATTAATCTGACTTTACTCCAAATTATTATATGCACTTATTAGATGTTATATAATGGCATTTTTTTGTGTTGAAAATGTAATGGAATAGTGGAACTGGACTTCCATGAGAAACTGTATACATAAGATTTTTAAGAAGTTCCATATGAATGGTCCTCTAATGAAAATTTTATTATTTATGTATTGCACAGTAGTAATACACTCAAGAAAATCCTTATATGCTGCACGTGTGTCAATGATCAGAAAGCATTCCTGTAGTAGTTTCAGCTGAAAAGCCTTCATTGTAATATAAAATAAATTCATTCAGTTAAAAACAAGAATCCCTTACCAACAGCCTTCCTAATAAACTAAGTAGCAACTCTGCAGCTGGCCATTCTGGTTTATTAACTGTGGAAAGAAGATCCTGAATGAAGTTCTCAAACAGTGGTCTGTAATCTTCTTCTCCTTGTTTACTGCCACACCTGTTTAAAATAAAATGCATTTTGTAACAGAACTAGCAGAAAATTTGTTTTATTCATTTACAGAGAAACAGCTTAAACATTTATCACTCCAAGTTGCATTGCAAATAAAGCAGCTAATTCGTGATAAAAAAAATCTTGGCAACAAAATTCTGTTATTTTTAACTTTGCAATTAAGTCTGCATTTACTTGGATAGACAAAGTAGGTAGAATTGTAAAGCTTAAGCTGGAGTAGGGTAGTTAAGAGGTGATGTGTTTATATTCCTTAATCTTGGTTTGATTTATCTGATAGGGATGAGACATCTCAGTATTATGCATCACAAAGGTTACAATAAGAATGTAAAAAAANAGAAAAATTAGAGTTTACCAAAAAAAAAAAAAAAAAAAATCAGAAGTTAACACACCTAATAATTTTTGACTTATATATGGCATACCTAAGTTTAACAACTTCATGCAGAATCATGCAGAGAGATTGCTGATGGCTTATTAAATAGCTTTTGGGCTTTAGGTGTAGAAATTAATCCAATAAAAACCTAAAGACTTCTTCTTTGAAATCCTTTGCTATTCAGGTATAGGGCATTTTCCCTTTTGAGCTATTGACATTGCTAACTTCAGCTAAATGAAAGAATTTTTAGGTTTCTTATATCTGATGATGAAATCAACATGATTTCATGACTTATATATATCTACTGAGCCTTCTTTGCTGGCCTCATTTAAGTAACAAACCTCTAATAAAGGAATCCTACACAAACTATCAAACAGATTCTTGAATGCATGAAGAATTCTACACTCTGCTGCAGAATTACTGTTCAACAAACATTTTTGACTAGACGGAAAACTCTTAAGCATCTATAAAATACAGTTACAAATAACTCTATGTGTGGGTATTTATCACTGTGCAGTGATCAGGTTTGTCTTGAAGTATGACTGACTTCATATGGAGCTGGTTTCATCAATACACTAAAGAATGCAACAGTACTTACTTCTTAAGGAAAATAGAAAGGAAGTTTTGTGCTGTTCTCATGGCTGTTTCATATGAGTTGGTCATAAGCACATCTTGATCCACCTAAAAATAACAAAATACATTTGTCTATTACTTAAGCATACACATAACTATGATTTATAGATCAGCATTTCTCATGCATCAAAAAATTACAGCAAAGATAAAATTACAATGTTTACTACAGCACTGTAATAAAATATTATAAAATGTCATACCTACATGGATAAGTCATTTCCGCAAACACACACACACACACAAAAAAAGACTTTTAAAAAATATCTTACTTTCTTGTTTGATTCCTCCTCTGAATTAGAATCTTTTTCTGCTGTTGGTAAGTGCACCACACACTGAATAAGTTGCAGAACTAGTGCTGTTACCATCTGAATATACATAGGCTCTCCATCAGTGTCACTGCTGTTTAACCTATTAATAAGAAAAGACAGCATTAACACTCAAAGTAAACAAAAATGACAAAACACAACAAAAATTTTTGGTCTTAAGTAGTATCTTTCAAAAATTATTACCACAGTTGGAAATGTGTATTCTAGATATTTATCTACTGATTTGATTATTTCTTATGCAGTGTAACATTTGGTTTAACAAACCCAGCAAGTACTGCTCTTGGGCAGAAGAGGTGAATGGAAACAGCACTGAGATGGGCTATCAGAGAACCTGTGAAGTTCATCAGCTGAAAAAGCTACCAGAATGTTCAATAAATCAAACACCTACATGCTAAAACAGTTAATAATAAGTCAATTATTATGTATAATGCCATGTCCTCTTCCAACACAACACAACAAAACACACCAAACAGTTGCCATAATGATTTATTATTTCTATAGGTTTTTAATGTATGTGAAACATGCAGGTCTTTCAGGTCTTTAAATTACACCCACAGTAATCTGTAGTAGCATAGCAGATTATAAACTTCAGCATTCAAGAGGCTAAGTGTGTCCTAAATTGGTAAGAAGACTATGAATACACTGCATGTTTCTCCCATGACATAACCTAAGAAAGAGTATGATGTTTACTGCTCATACCTACATCAACACCACCTATTGCTACCCTTAACAACACGAAAAGATGATAATCTGACATATGAGATGACAGTAAAATGAGACTGATTCTGGTCCTGGAAAGTGTGTACTGAGTGTGTCTTCAAAGAAATTCCACCAGAATTTTCCTGTTAAGCTTTAGAAACAAAAAAATTATGTAACTCCATGCAAACAGAACCAAAAAATTGTCCAACAGAAAAAACTCTGAGTGTACACTGACATTACACTCATTCACATTCTTAGCTGAGAAAAATAATAAGAGACTTCAATTATTTTTGTGAGCAGGCACTAATGCAATAGCATAAAAACCAGTGATTACTACAAAACATTTGTCACATAATTCTTTTTTAGAAATCTCTACCTGCAAAAAATGCAGCTCGTGGAGACACGGATTTTTAACCTAGTTATTACTGAGTCCTACAGATGTAGGATTACTAAAATCCTACATCTATAAACTGTAAATGCTACAGTTTACAAGTTATTCATTTATGCCAGAAATTACCTGAAGTTTCTCAAACTCCTCTTGCTAGTTGGTAGTCTCGCAAGGGAAGTAAAAATTTCTTCCAGAATTAGCTGTCTGTGTTTTTCATACCGGGAGAACACCTATTTAATAGTTACAAGATTATTAGAAAATTGTTACATAAAATACCACTTGTTAAATACACGGTTAAAAAATATATGTAGAAACATAAACTCTAAATGAAAAATAAATTATAATTAATATATTAATTATAATGAATGCATACCTTATATTTAGTGAGTTAATTTTCAATATTCAATTATTTATTTAATAATTTTAATAAAAGAGACAAAACAATTTCAAATACAGATTTTTTTAAAATGTTCAAATAACATAAATGTGTAATAGGTCTTGAAGACACCTGTTCTAAAAATTTCTGTCGATGGTGTCATACACTACAGGAAAGTCAAACAGTATAATACTAAGCTTTTGTATTTAATATTTCTTTCTCTCAGTACACAGAAAAATTGTGGTAACAACTACATGAACACATGTGGATTGTAGAGTACAACTCAGAAAACAGTTTTACTTCATATCCTAAGCTTTAATGATTGTCTGATGTGACATGTTCTTTCAATTTACAGGGTCAGGACTGTTGAGTTTGTCTCTCTTTTGTTTGGGCAGAATACTGGAGTATATATCCCTTAGAAAGCTGGAAAGCTCCCACTTGAACCAGCACATTGATGTTCCACTGCATTTTTCCTGAAATAATATTTACCTTCCCTGTGCATTTTTTACATATCCACCTCTTCTGAGGAAAAGAATTTATTCTATCACATAGAAATATCATACTAGTTCTATACCTTATTCCACTGCATAAGTTCAAATTTTAACATAGGAAATAAGGAAACTCACATAACTAAGATTTCTTCGGATAAAAAAACAACAGGTAAGATGAAAGGCTTTGTGTTTGCATTTTAAATAACAGCCAAAATTAAGAAACTCCTTGTTAATTAGGATATTTCTTCCTAGAGTTCTCTGCAAATAGGGACATCTCTGGTAGGTACAATACTGTGCCTATATTATGATATCAAACTGTAAGAACATGCAAGAATAAAATTAATTCTACACTTCAGTTCTCTACTGGAGAGAAAATATGGCCTACGTAAGTGACCTAATAACTCTCAGAAGTACAGGAGCATGAAAGCACAAATTAAAAAATACTTACTGCGGTCACTAATTTGATGGCACATAACTGAAGTTCACTGACATTTTCTACAAAGAAGGGTGTTATTCCCATGGATGATACCTATCAATGGAAAGTTATTGTAAGTATATCTGACCAACAGACAGGTATTTATGCAGTTTCACATGCAGCTATTCATTCAGCAGGTTAAGCATCCAACAAGATGCGTTACTTCACTTTATTTGCAAATAAAGATATTAAATTACACTAGGGCACAGGTCCCACATGGAGCAGCTGAGAGAACTGGGGTTGTTCAGCCTGGAGAAAAGGAAGCTCACTGGAGACCTCATCACTCTCTACAATCACCAGAAAGTAGCCAGGTGGGTGTTGGCCTCTTCTGCCACGTAACAAGTGACAGGATGAGAGGAAATGGCCTCAAGTTGCTATAGGGAAGGTTTAGATTGGATATTAGGAAAAAATTATTCATGGAAAGGGTTTTCAAGAATGGGAAGAGGTTCCCAGAGAAGCAGTTGAGCCAATATCCCTGGAAGTATTTGAAAGACATGAAGATGTGATGTTTAGGGACATGTTTGAGTGTTGCACTTGGCAGCGTTCGGTTTGTGGTTAGACTTTACGTTCTTAAGGGTCTTTTCCAATGTAAATTATTCTATGACTCCATACTTGAATACAATCAGGGAAACTTTTCTTAAGTGTACAAGAGATGCCATTAAAGATTCATAATTTAAATGCTCCTCTGCAGATTACCTACTACACAACAAATTAGTTGCTCTGATGTTAAGAATTCAAAAGCTTATACTGATTTCAAGCTTCACATTACTGAGAAAATCACATTTTACATTTGCTCTAGGAAGTGCAAAGCTAACCTAACATTCCTGGACAGAAATTTTTCTGATAAAACCTACCTGAAGAATAGTTGTATCAGTAAGAAGCTGTATCTCAAGTAACTCTGACAAGCTGCTGACAATGTCACAAACTTTGTTATACAACATCACGATAACTCTTTGCTTATGGGTGGAACACTTGGCACGTTTTGCTTTTGAACTTAAAAGACCACCTAGAAAATGAAAAAATATATTCATTAATGTTTTCAATGCTTCAAACAACAAATACTAGAAAGATGACTGTCCTCAAAAAGCGTCCCCAAAACAACTGCATGACTACAACTTTGTAAAAGCAATTTAGCAAAACTACTTAGTAGCATCAGCTGGGAAGCAAGGATTTCACATAATATTAACTTTTATATAGGCTCCAAGTTCTGGATCCAAGATTTGTAGAAAGGTTCTTGAAATTAGACACATTTATCTATAGGTACAAACATGGCAACAAAAGGCTAGAAGCTGAACAGTTCTCCCTGAAATAAATCATTATATACATGGGGATTACGATTATGAAATTACTTATTCCTACACATAATAACACAAAAGCTCATCGTCAAACTTCTGAATACTTTAGTCTAAATAATTTGGTTACATTGACATTACTGCAGTAACTCAAGCTGCTGTATGACTAAGTTCTTCAGATGGCACATTGTATTTTTTTTTATTCCACATTTCATCATTCTCAATCTAACATAATGCATTAATTCAGGATGCTGTATTCGGTATGGAAGAACTATCAGTATAAAGTTACAATCTTATTCCAGAAAGTCGTATCATTTACATCATCATACAGTAAATTAAGTTTTGATAGCTTTAAACATAGGAACATTTGTCAGCCTACTAACCACCATGAGGATCCACTCTATACACAGGATCATACTGAGGATAGAGAGTGTTCTGCAAATGAAATTTTGTGTATTGAATAACTCTTTCTATTACGTCCTCAATATATACAGCTTTAGGCATGTTTGGTGATGTCATAATATTGATAGCAGTAAGACAAGCATCAGCAGATTTTGTCACTCTTTCCATAATAAGGTCTCTCCATAACCTCTCTTCATCTTCAGTGTCATTATTCTGCAACAGTAAAGAAAAACAGAAGAGTCTGAACAAGCAGTCAAATTTTTACTCTTACCAAGTAAAACTTAATGTGCAGTCATGTATAAAATATTGTATTTCCTTTTTGATACAAAAATAGTTTGTTTTAAAAATCAAGTACTATTTGTTTTACTAGCAACATGTTTGGAACATCTCCCTAAGTTACAGGTCTTCAATGTCTCACTATATTTTGCTAGAACACAAAAGCTTTCTGTGTCTCCCTGGGAAGCATTATGAGGGAAGATTGCCACATAATATATTTAAGACCAGCATACGTTAAGCAAAATCTAAACTCATTCATCTGGTGTTTTCTTCAGTGGCCTATACACACCAGTTGCTGCTTTGATCAGTCTAATTTTTGCCACTAGAGGGAATTCTTACACAAAAAGACTGTTAAGTCACACACAACTTATGAGAATACAACTTTCTCCACAGACCAACTCATCTATATCAATGGATTTAAAATGTCTTATCAAATATGACCATTTAGATTTAGCATGAGTTATAAAAGCAAACATACATGAGGTTAATTATGACCACCTAGCACTACTGAAATATTGTAATAATGTTATTAATAGCAAAACCAGGTGAAATTTGTAATAACTTCTCTGGTACAGAGAAAAGTAATCTTTCTTGCCTGTATAATAGCACAGTTCAACATTGTTTGCTTCCCTTGTAAAAATAAGGGGTTGATGAAACCATATCAACTTTTTCCATTTGGGGTAAGGGAATCTAAATATCACAGTGAATTATATATATTTGAAAAATCATCAGAAATCTGCAAATCAGGAGATCCCTATAAATTCCTTGCATAGAATGGCTTTAAATCATTTATTATTACACAATGGAGGGTTAAAAAAACCTAACACCAAAAAAACCCAACGCCAAAAAAACCCCCAAAATAAAACCCCAAGTATTTTTAAATCTTTTCCATTTTTTTCCTAATTAATCTTGCAAGTGCAAGAAAAAATACCTCTGGAAAATATCCTGACATGGAGGTAGGATATTTTTACTGCACTGTAAAAGAAATAAGCTTACTCCTTAGCAGAGGCTTTCTTTGCCATAATGATCCAAATCATGTTCAATGGGTTTTAAAAAAAAATCTAAATCTTGTTTGGCTAAAGATTGCTTCTTTTAATTGAAACTTTGTCTCTGAATTGCAATCATTGGACAATTCCATTAACTCTTTCATAATCTTGAGTTTTACTATGAAAAGATAATGAAAAATAAAGGCATTGCCATAAAGACTCAATCATATTGAATTACAGCAGGTAAACCCACACCTTCTTTTCACTTATTTTTCATACTGCTAAAGACATTCAGAGCCATATACTGAAACTTTGAAAACCCAACAAACTACCTAGATGAAAATATTTAGGTACAAATAATGTGTCTCTGGTTTTCATTTTCAAGTTCAATTTTTTTCCTTTCCAATATACATAATTACTCTCTATTTCTAGAGATCAAGGTTTTTTTTCCCAGAAAACTCAAGAACTCTATTCTTGCTAGAATATTGTTTTGACTAGAAAGTGTAGAAATAAACAAATAAATAAATGTGTAATGCATTTGAACCTCATAAAACCCCCTCCAAATCCCCATGTAGTTTTAGGTATATCAGAAAAAAAACCCCTAAAATCTTCAACTTCCTGTTCATTTTGTTTATGTTCATAACTTCAACTTTGAAGCATAAGAGTGGACCTAAATGAAGCACTTTCTCAGTTCTTAATGCTCAGGAGAAGAATATGCTCTACATGAAAGCTGTAATATTTCTTCCATTGTATAAGGAATGTTTTATGGACACGTAGAAAAGTAGAAAAAAAAAGCCCAATGGTGCAAGTTGCACCAGTTACCATGAATATTTCAGGATGAAAATATAATATTTAAAATTAAGTCAAAAGACAACCTAATTGCTCCCAATACATCTGTTAGTTATCAGTACTATAGTAAAACATACTGAAATAATATAAACAATTGAATGTTACTTCAGATCTTAAAATTTGGCAATCTTTTAATCATATACATATTAAATCAGTAAATCCTTTCACAGACACACAGTATTTGAAACTCTCACTATATGGGACTCAAGTGAAGAATGGTGTGAAACAATGTAATTTGAAACTCACATGGTTAAGTAATGTAGAAAGCTTCGATCCATCTTGAATATTCTTCTCTAAAATATTCAAGACTTTTACTGTTTTATCTGTTGAGAGCTAAAATAAGAAACAAAACATCAAACAACTGTAGGAATATAAAGGCTTCCAAACTGCTAAACAAGTGTCCATGTATGAAGGACAGAACATGTTATGTAATCTGACAAATTTTAATTGTAAGCAATCTGAGATAAGGACTGGATCTTGATTGGTCTTGTTTCTGACACAGCATGATTGAGAATGCTGATAGAATTAATCTAGTGAAATATGTTCTAATACTGCAATCAAACCGCAAACCAGCAAAATATATAGAAATGTATTTAAAATTAGGTTTCTGTAATTAATTTTGTATAGTTATATGCTTTTGCTTCTAGAAACAGAAATTTACCAAATCCAGGTTATCAATCCCAAATTCTAACTGACCATGGAGAGCTTTATTAAGAGAAAAACCAAGTTCTATGGACAACCAGCCATCAGACAAGAGGGCATGGCCTTAAGCTGTGCCAGGGGAGGTTTAGGTTAGATATCAGAAAGAAATTCTTTACAGAGAGAGTAATCAGCCATTGGAATGGGCTGCCCAGGGAAGTGGTGGATTCTCCATCCCTGGAGGTTTTCAAGACGAGGCTGGACGTGGCACTTAATGCCATAGTCTAGTAACCACAGTGGGGTTGGATCAAGGGTTGGACTTGATGATCTCCGAGGTCCTTTCCAACCCGTCTGATTCTATGATTCTATGAAAATTCCCTGATACCTGAGTGCTAATAAAAAGGAAATGTATTCTCAATAACTGCGTTAATTTAAAAAAACTATCATGTTGAAAAAAGTAACTCAAATTCACTTACTGAAGTTCTACAGAATTATGATTAAATAATCTGTAGAACATGCTAAACTCCAGAAGAGTCAGTTTCATTCATCCAGATACTATTGGGTGCTCACCTTTAGAAGCAACAAAATTTTTATTTTATGCATACATGTAAGTATGTATGCGAAAAAAACAGGGAACAGAGGTTAAGGGTGAGAACTATCAGGAAACAGACACACTCAGGTTGATATCACGCTACAAAGGAAGGTAGTAAGATCAAAGGAAAGGCAAGGAAGAATATCTAAATTGCAGATAAAAGAAAACCCTTCAGGGGGACTTGTATAAGTGGCTTCACAGGCACTTCATAAACATAAGTGGTCATGAGCAGGCAAAGTAAGAATATAACACAAGACTGCATAAAGCCAAGAGTTCTAGGAAGATAAGGAAAGCAAGAATATTGTTTCTAGAGGTGTAATACCACCAGTTTGCGCCAACGGAAAGTTTCCTTGAACAGAAGTTGGAAAGAGTATAGCAAAGAAATCACAATATGCAGTCTACAAAAAATGAATCTTATTATCAGCTTAGTCATTAAATCTTCTAAGTTTTAAAGGACTCTTTGGAGAGAGGAAGGAAGTAGGCAATTCAATGTGATGCTAGATGGACATCATACATTTACATAGCACTAATGGCATATATCGGCAAGGGTGGATTTTTTGACTTTGCCAGCAGGTTCTGTTTTACTGTGGTTGCTCGACACTAGCTGTAAGGAGCAAAGCCTATAGAATGATGTGCTTTTGTGAAAGTAGATTAATTATTAGATTTTACTGCTCAGGCATGTGTTACCTATTAGCATATAGTGCTCTGAGTCAGCCCTAACACAGAGGACCATTCAATAAAAATGTCAGCTTCAGAGACAGTAACATTTAAGATGTGGCAAGTTTTTAAGAACTTAAGCAGAAGCACAACTGTTCACAGTATCTGTCACATGTACACCTAAAGAGGGTGGAATATTACAGGGGACACATGT
This sequence comes from Oxyruncus cristatus, assembly GCA_013399855.1. Lineage (NCBI taxonomy): Eukaryota > Metazoa > Chordata > Aves > Passeriformes > Cotingidae > Oxyruncus > Oxyruncus cristatus. The sequence goes on from VXAY01005838.1 coordinate 15,197, forward strand.
TTTTGTATGTTTAACAAAATTAAATGTTGAAAAAGAGTTAAATACTATGAAGATATACCTTGTCCATAATGCCCATTGCCTTGATTTTTGCAGATTCACTACCCAACTCACTAAGCTGATGCTTTCCCAGTAGCAATTCTTGTGGAATCTCTTCATCATCGCCTTAAAAGAAAATAATTAAAAATTAACAATCACATTTCTAATAAGACTTCAAGGAAACCAGTATTTTACAGCCAATATGAAAAAGCCAACTGAAGAAAAAGAACTAATTTTCCAAATAGCTAGCATATAATAGTTCCATCTAATGAAGACTGATAATGACAACTTTTGGTTGTGTTGAAATGACTACTCGTTAAATATGACTGAAAGTCATAAATTAAAAAAAATTTTAATCCAAGGTTGTAGACACCATAGCTGTAGTGATTTGCTTACTATGTTCCTCCCTTTGTTCTAATCTTGTGACAAAGATGGTAGGAAAAGAATTAACGATGCTCCATTATCCATTTCAAAATCATCTTGGTCATCTTGGTGAACCTGAACTTCATCAGACATGTATGCTAAACTGGCTTAGTTTCTACTGAAATGGATAAGGAGCATACAGTGATTCGGTGTCTCACCCATAAGTGCATAAGCACTCTGCTGCTGAATTGAATAATCAACCTCTGTTGGACCAAAGGCCACAACAGATGTGCCTCAGAAATTACTGGCAATAAAACCATCTTATGTTAGTATTGTTTACAAAGATATGTTTGACAGAAGATAACACCCTAATGATGTCCCAAAGTGGTACCCTTTCCACTTTAAGGGACTGTTATTTGTCTTATTGTGATTTATGTCCCTTTTGGATTCTGCAGAGAGGAAGGATATTCTTCCTGTAGTAGCAAGTGAAATTGGAAAGGTAAAGGCCTCCACTAAAGGTAGAAGTCATATAAATGCAGTATACTGTCATGTGTATCACAGGCAATTAAATCACAAAGAAGGAAGTTTGAAAATACTGAGATGCAAATTTCCTTCATGTGTTTCTAATTGGGGAAAGCATTTTGAAAATTTCTGACATATTACCAAAAGCTGTAAAATCCATGTCTTCTAAATTTTCCAAAATATTTTCTATTGAAGCAGTAAATCTTTTGAAAGTAGAAGAATCCATCATTTCTGGTGAAAAAGAAATGTATATATAATTATTTTATATACAAACTAGAAAATACAAACTACAGAAAATAAATATTCTAAAATTACCTTCAGGTGTTAGTTTAGGTTCGTAAGCTTTCCTCTTCTTTTGTTTTTCTTTTTTCTTCATTTTTCTAGCCACTAATTAGGAGAATAAAGGACTGTTTACACTTTTTATGCTTATATTCAATACTGTATGTAAAGATGTTTATTTTAAAATGTTTAACATATACTTTAAAAATGCACTAGTATTATGGAAGAAAATAATTTTTTTAAAACAATCAGTTACCCTCACTGAGGCTAGGAAGAGGAGAATAATCATCCATATCAGTGTCATTGGGACTGCGATTACGATAACGACTACCACCAGAAGTCCTCCTTCCTTCATGACAATAACCACTTCTCCTGTGGTCACCAGAACTTCTTCTGTCATGTTCTTCGTACTCCCAAGCTTCATCTCTATCCTTTTTATGTCTTTTACGAGATGCTAGAAATTAAATGCATTTTCATTATAAGGACAAAAGTTCTACTTTTAATAGCTCAAAATTATACATTTGCAAGTTAAACACTATCATATAGATGTTCTGTAAAACAAACACTCTAAAACTATAATATAACAATCTGTTATGACATTATTCTAACAGTTTCTTTTGAATTACATGAAAATTGTACCTAAAACTGGGAAAGACAAGCAAACATTTAAAAATACAAATTTACAGGGCAGTTGTCATTTTAAACAAAGTCAGGAAAGTAGAATAAATCAAAATAAGTTTCATCCTTTTAATAAAAGAACACTGAGGTAATTTCTTCAGTTATCTAAATTCTGACTGTTACTGGGTGTCTGTTCCAATTCAGTGATTGCTTTGCCCATCTATCGCAGCAAGGTCCAGTGAGCCTTGGCAATCTAGTTACTTAAAGATATTCTGTTTTTCCAAGACAACTAAAATTTTGTCTTGATATATATTTCCAGAGATTCAGTATAATGGAGAAAGCTGGAGTCACAATCTTCAACCAGCAAGCAAGTATATACCACAGAAAGTTATTATAATCAGGTTTCAGTCAGGACTAAAAAATCTTGCACAACTGAATGTTGAAAAACTGGGATAAATGTTCTATGCAAAACCAGAAACTTGATAGAAATAAAGTGTGTTTGTATGGAAGAGAATGGAGAGTTCTTTGTTTTCAAATACAGTCCTGAAGGGGCGAGAGTTATAAGATGTAATAGGAAAAAGATACGGAGAAGGAGGTAATTTCATCCATGAAATCAGCCAACTCTCCATTATCTAAGGTAACAGGATAGCAAAGAGATGTCTAACACAGACTTTGCTGTGCAGATCAAAATGGCTCCAAAACATTACATTATAGACTAGAAGAGTTTATTATTCATGTGAACTTGCATATAACAGCCCTGACATCTCTGTGTCTCTATCAAAGCCTCCTGAAATTTAGAGAGGTACAACTGTATAGAGGGTTGTTTCTAAGCAAAATGGCTCCAAGCATTCAGACAGAACTGGAATAGAACTGACAAGTTCTTTCCATAACCCCAGTTTATGGAGAAGAATAGGAAACATACCACAATATAGTTACACCAGGATATAGTCAGTAGTCAGCTCAGGCTCAGAACTAATAAAACCAACATTGAATCAGAGGTGATACTAATGCTCTGCACTGCACCCTAGAGGGCTTCTACTTCTGAAAACTTCTGCACAGAGGTGGTTCAAGTATTTAATAACTTAGTTTATGTTTTTGAGCTGTTCTGCTTATGGATCAGACTTGCTTCTGGAGGCAGTAAAATCATGTTCACAAGGCCTGAGCTACTAACACTGTCAATTCAAAAATGGTTGAGAGTTAACTGCAACTGAAGAAATTAAGAGCTGCCTGGGATACCTGAAGTGAGCATATTGGAGAAGAAAAGTAGGGGGTTTATGGGAAAAGACTTTACACATCTTAACTGATTCTTTTCCCCCAGGAGACAGTATTTTGAGGAGGTAGATGAAATCTGTCTCCACAGTTTACAAATCATCAGTATCAATTTATGCTCTGTAGGACAAATTCTGACCCCAGCTACATCTCCATGAGAAAAGTCACTTCCAATATTGCTTTCCAGCAGAAATTTAAACTGACCAGTTTATCAATGCTGCACAACAAAACAGAATCTGTTACAGTTGTGCTGGCTCTGCAAGGTAAATAACATGTACATGGGAACAGCTACTCACGATCAGTAATTGCTCTACAAAGTTTATTTTGAAGTAGATAAAAATGACTAAAAATGTAAGTACTAATAATATTCCAAGAAATACTATTAATTTTATACATAGACTACTCAGAACTTAAACACCCAATTTCCTTCTGAATTCTGCCAAACACTTATTAAATAAACACATTTCGCACTCACTATATGAGAATTATTTCATCAATTTTTAGTTCTATTCATTTAATTTAACGGAATACACTTTCTTTATGAGATACTAAAAGAAATTTATCTTCTTCTATAACAATCACTATTTCATATTTTTAAAGTCCAATTTTAGACAACCAAAACAATACTGAAATACATATTTGTAACAGTACAAATCTATTCAGTGTACTTGTCACAGATCTTTCATTCTCTTGATCATTTTGCCTCGTTTTACCTCAATTCAGTTCTACAGTATCCATTGAGAAATAATTTATTTTTACCCCAAATGTCCTCAATGAATTGTTTAGAATGATGGCCAGATCTCTTGAGTGGATATAGTGAACCTAGAATCCCTTAAAGCATATAATTACTATGAAAGTTTTCCTTAATTTGCTTTACTTCGCATTTAAGAATTTCAACAGCCACTGTGGCTTATATGTACTACTTACATTCAAAAGCTTCTTCACTGTCATTGTCTTCATCAGAACTGATTTCAGCATATTTTGGTTTCTCATTAACTGTGCTACGTTTGCGCTTGTTCATTTTCACACGTTCACAAAGTGGCATGGTGGATTCAATTTCTGCCAGGAGCTCAGGAGGCAACTCCTTTAACACTGACTGATCTATGCTACCTATTAATGGAGAACAAGAAGAGTAAATGTGAACCTGAAGACAAAAAAGAGGGCCCAACACTACAGTCCTTTCTCAGGAACCACTTACAGGATACCCATTAACAATATCACAGTACCTGGTTGTATTTGACAGACCTTTTTTAGTTGCACTTATTGTTCACACTACAGCTAGAAATCAACACAATAAACTGCATACACATTTCCTTAAAAAAAAAAAATATTGTCAGGTATATAAAACAAATTCAAACTGATGAATTATCTTTGTAAAATTATATCCCTGCTCTACTTCCACAAAGTTGCCTTTTTTCAGTTCATCCTCTGAATTTAACAGGTTTTCTAACAGTGTAAGTAAATTATGAATTCTTAGTGCCTCATTAACATTTCTGTTCATTCTCATTCAAATTAATTAGTGTACACAAGACAGTAATATTCCCTTTTCCAGTAAGGAAGGACAATGTGGCAAAACCTTTGGGGTCTTACCCCTAAATACAGGCCAAATCACTGACAACCCAACCTCCACCTCAGATTTTTTCTTACCTCCTACTGGTAGTTTTATGATGCAAAACAAATATTTGGTTGATTTTGTCACAAAACAAAGTTCATTTTTCTTTATTTAATACAGACAAACAGCTAGCTGAACCACACATCAGGTGTTTACCACTGTTTTCCACAGTGGTAAACAGGTAGACAACATCACAACATTCTCATCACATTTTGAAACTACGATTAGACCCATATGCAATCTGAGTGAAGGAGATTTGCAGTCAAAATTCTTCCAACTGACACAAGGAAACCAAATTAATTCAAAGGTCTTTCTTGGGGATTTGTTTATTTCACATCTTATCTTTATTTATCAAAGAATCTATTGCACAGATTTGAAGATTATCAGACTAAACTCTTGATCTTTTTTCAGCACCAGAACAAACGTAAGCCAGGAGCACCCCTCTTTCCATCCCAAGGCATTCTAATATTTTTTTAGAGTCACCTGAAAATTGCTACACATATACACTCCTCCCAGAAAAACATCTTCTGGATGACAATACACTTTTAAATTGAATTCACTACATTACCACCCTAACTTTATAAAATGTATTCCATCTTTACAATAATAGCCTAACTTCTAATGCAAGAATAGTCTTTGTATTTTTTATTTTTTTTTTAAATCTTTAATTGGAATTAGAAGAGGTTTAATATGATATTACAGCATCAAAATTTTTGAAGAAGTTCCATATATTACTATTTTCACATATATCTACATCCATAAAAACTGCCTAGAAGCAACAACATCACTGATTAGAGAATTATTTTACTGTAATTGTCAAATATATTCAGCAAGTCATCTCCTTTTAAAAAACAATTTAACTTCAGATACTGGGGGTTTTGAAGTGAGATAGGGAAACATACAAAATAAAATGATAGTAAAAGTTGTCCCTGCTTCCTTCATGCTGTGGTCACGGATCTATTTGTGTTAAGTGGCCATTCCTGTATAATCATCATGCACCAAAGTTACCTAAATTCTCAATATTGCTTCCAAAAATACTAGAAAACATTTCATGGTGTGGTTGATCATGTTTCTGTGACATGTTAATCTTTGTGGGTTGGGTACTTGGTTTCAGACAGGCAGAAGTGTGCTGGCATGGGCAGATCATCTCCTTGGTGTGTATCAGCAGCTGACCGGATGACAGCCAGATCTAATCTGGATGCTGCACAGCTGTGCTCCTGAGCAGAGGTGTTCCCACTTTGAATGCCTGCACAGTGCCTGAAGAGCTTCACATATACAAGTTTTAAGACAATTTCCACAGGTGAAATTGATAAAGGAACCTAGATCCTGATTCTCTAATATGTATAATTCATATTCATTCATGCCAGTAGGACTACACACATAGCACAAAGTCTACAGTAAATCTGGCCAAGTAAAAACATTGCAAAAGACAGCTATAAGTAAAGACGCAAAAGTTGCATTAAATCCCCAAACTGAAACAAAACTCACAGGCTACTCTCCTGCCTCCTAGGAATATATCTGTTCTTGCTTTCTTCCATTACTTATTCTTTGTTTTGTACTCAACATTTAAATATAAACAAATTATCACAGGGTTCATCACACTTTAAGTATTTGTAAAAATAATTTTATTTCCATCTCAGAAGTTCCAAGTTTTTATGTCCTCCAGTGTTAAATTCAATTAATGCTTGAATTGCTCTCACTCGTGTTACAGATATTTCAGGTGACAGTATAAGCTTACCCTTTTTTTTGTTAGGAAATAAGTAAAGCTTACTTTATTCAAGTAGGAAACAGCAGAAAAGAGTACAACTAGTACTATTAGTAAGTTCTCTATAAGCTATCACTAAAGTTTTTGTTTCTGTCACAATGTTCCCTAGAATAAGTGTGTCACATGCCCAGTTTGCTTAGCTGCTGAGGATTGTAAAAAACCAAATCTATAGAGTTTTGCTCATGCAGTACAAAGGAGTTAAGCATGACTGCACATGTACATACAACTCTGACATATATGGAAAAGGATTTCTCATCCTTTCTGAGGAAATTCAGGGATATTCTATATTTTGAGACAAGTCATGAGCTTGTTAATACTTATTTTACTCTATTATTTTATGTCACCTTGAGTCAGGGCAACCCAAAACTGACTGAAAACATCTTACTAAATTCCTTCTTTAATACCTCCTTATGTTATAATGAAAGTGCTGTTTATTTGCTCAGGGTAGTAAAGAAATCCTTAGGAGAATCCATCTCACCGTAAGCATCCGGTTACATGGCAACAAGCATTAGGTTATAAAATCCATGCCAGTGCCTTTTCAGTTTATGGGACACTTTTCTAAAACAATTAAAAGAATATGCAACACAAGCCTCTTTGAAATCTACAAAACCATGTATGATCACTTTCAATTTTCCTATTTCTTTGCTAAGTTTGCTAAGGCCTAGTACTTAGCATTTTTTCACTTTAATCAGTTACATTGGATAAAGCTTGCATTAAATAGTGAAGGAGAAAGTAACTATACTAAAAAGTTACACTGTAAGTTAATAAAAACACCCCAACATATAGCTCCATTTTCCACGATGAGTGTGATCAGTGTACACAATATTCCTGAAATGTGTTATAGGACAAGTGTAATTTCAAAGCTGTTGCAACTATTAAAACAACAAAAAAACCCAGAAGAAAATTACCATCATAACAAAATCTTTGTCTCACTGTAAAGAGCATGCTAACAAACTCCACATTATTGACACCAAAGGGAAGTCATAGAATGGTTGTATGAATTGTTCAAAGAACTGCATATGTGAACAGCCACTTCTACACTGCTTCTCCAAACATGTGCAATGCTGTCCACAACTTACATATACGCTGCTTGCTGTAGAACAACAAGTTCTTGGTTTTGCTTGACTGCCATTATCAAAAAGTTTCTCAGAAAAGATATTCAGAGAATCATAGAGTCATAGAATATGGTGAGTTGGAAGGGTCTCACAAGGATCATTGAGTCCAACTCCTGGCCCTGCACAGGACACCTCAAGAATCTCACCATATGCCTGAGAACAATGCCCAAGTGCTTCTTGAACTCTGTCAGGCTTGGCGCTGTGACCACTTCCCTGAGGAGCCTCTTCTAGTTTCCAACCACCCTCTGGGTGAAAAACCTTTCCCTGACATCCAAACTAAACCTTCCCTTACACAGCTTCAGGCCACTCCCTTGGGTTCTGTCACTGGCCACCACAGAGAAGAGATCAATGCCTGCCCCTCTTCCTCTCACAAGGAGATCGTAGATTGCAACAAGGTCTCCCCTCAGTCTCCTCCAGGATGAACAGACCAAGTGACCTCAGCCACTCCTCATACGGTTCCCGTCCAGATCCTTCACCATCCTTGTTGCCCTCCTTTGGACACTCTCTAAGAGTTTATTGTCTTTTTTATATTGTGGTGCCCAAAACTGCACACAGGATTCGAGGTGAGGCCTCCCCAGTGCAGAGCAGAGCGGGACAATCCCCTCCCTTGACCGGCTGGTGATGCTTTGCCTGATGCCCCCCAGGACATGATTGGCCCTCCTGGTTGCCAGGGCACTGCTGACTCAGATTCAACTTGTTATCAACCAGGACCCCCAGGTCCCTTTCCTAGCACTGCTTTCCAGCACCTTGTTCCCTAATCTATACACACAACCAGGGTTGCTCCATCTCAAGAGCAGAATCTGGCACTTGCCCTTGTTAAACTTCATACGGTTGGTGATCGCCCATCTCTGATTTTTTGAAGTCTCTCTGCAGGGCATCTCTGCTCTTGAGGGAGTCAACAGCTCCTCCCAATTTAGTGTCGTTGGCAAGACAATTCAAGAATCTTCATCTTCTACTGAATGTCCACTGATCCTGAAGATAATGTGTTTTCTTACCAAGCAGTTCTTTACAAAATATAATACAGTTAAAGATCATCTAGAGAATCTCAGCTAAAAAAGAATTAGTTTGTTAGCCTCCTCCCATATTCTATTACAGTCTGTGAAGCTTTTCAAAGTGTTTTGCTTGTGTAGTAGAAGGATTCCTATAAATATCTAGAGGATGTAGTAACCTCCTTCTTCACAGAAGGCTTAAAAATGAATGGAAAAGCACAGATCTGATTCAAAGTTCAGTATTGTTTTTTGTAGCTTCATGTTTGCAGAAAACCTTTAACTTTAGCTAATATTTATGCATATCTAATACTCAGAGGGATCACTTTGCCTTGAATTTGCAAGTCAAATATCTCTTCCTGATGAAGGCAGATCATCCTTCAAGAAATGTTAAACATCAAAGAAAGGTAACATCATTATGTACGTTTATTGGACCCGTTCAATATGGACAGCACAATTATTTTTTGAAACAACAATCTGTGAGTTCATACTAGTTTCACCTTCTTGATATAACAACTTCCAAGAAGCAGCTGTGGAAAAGGGGATGATGCTTGCTAGTGCTTAAGTCAGAGAGGCTGTTCTTATCATGAAATCAAAACTAACACCAATAAACTCTGTTATTTTCTCAGTAATGATTTATCTTTGCTTTCCAAACTATGAAAAATAGTAAACTATAGGTCTTGGTACTATTTCCTTTGAAATAACGAGGAATCAAATTCAAATACATATAGAATTCTAAACTCCAGATTGCTAAGAGACAATTAATACTGTGGAAACATAAATATTATAGTTCCCATTTCTGTGGGTTAGTAGTTTGTAATAAGCAAAACTGCATTTAATATGATTTCATATTTGTAATCCCTGTATATATACTATCTTGTATTTTAAAATGCAGTGTTTTCCAGCTATGAAGACATTACATAAAAACACACAAGGGTCTAGCAAGGGAACAGTGCCACCTGTTTAGGTTAAGGATATGAATCTTTACTTCACGTTTCTCAGCGTTTAGAGACTGAAGTTTAACCACTCCTCATATTCTTGAACTTTAACATTAATGAACAGACACACATCTTTAATTGGACATTAAAAATAAACCTCTAACTACTGTAGTTCAATTTTGCCCTTTTCTTGCTCCTTTTTAGTCACAGAAGACACTACCTGCTATGGGACTTACCTTATTTTACTGTGACTAGTATATCCAGTCTTGCTCTAATTCCACAGAGGCCAAGCTCACCTTCCTTAAATGTCCTCTCTGAGCATTTGATAAAAGATATTCCTCCCTTATGTAATAAATGCTTACAGTCTAACTTTCCTTCCATTTCAGGCATATACTAAGCAAGGAAAGCAGTTTCTTTCTAGATTAGCTCAAACAACCTTCAAAGTCTATGCTACATGAAATCTAATACACTCTTACTCCATAATAACAGGGCTGCCTTCTTGTTGAATAGCCATGCCATGGTAACTACAACAGCACAGTCTCACAGTTTAAATCTACTGCAAATACTCATGCAGATAAGGTTATATAAGGTTAGATAAGGAATTGAAAGAAAACAGGTGAAATGGAAGTACTTGCCCATGCTATAAAAGCTGTTTGGATAATAAACACCTTTCCAAAATAGCTAAGTACAGTTACAGTACAGCAGTCAAGCACTGAAATGCAAATGGCCACAAGACTGAAGAATAACTTGCTGGTTAAAGCTGAAAATTTTTGAGTCTTTCTCAAAGGTGCAAATTTAATGATATCCTTTCCATCAGGTTCTCTCTGCAAATGCTCCAGTATGTTCGCACTTAGTCCCTGGTGATCAGAGTCCCTTGCCCACCAGCTTCACACTCCCCCAAATAATTTCATGCCCTAAACAGTTTCAAGAACAGAAGGGTAAACACAGGGAAATCTCAATCATTTCCTCAGGAGCATTTAAGTCATGAGGAAGTTACATCTGCTCATAAAACAAAAGTTCCACTTTTATGTTAGCACTGTATCATCAGCTGAAAAGCACATTATCAAATGAGTACTGGTGAAAATAAACTGAGTACTGTTTTTACTCCAGTGGCTTTCCTTTTTCTTGCACAGCTACCCCCTATAAAGAGGATATAGCCCTCTACTGAGTGCCTTGCCCTCACTTTTTGACTACATCCATGAAGGGATAACTCCTGAGCTCACTTCACACACACTCATGCCAGAAAAGGTGTGGGAGACATGTGCCCTCACCACCACCCAAGGGGCTGCACCCACGGGATTCTCTGCTGCAACAAATTTAGCAGGATGGAGAAAAATACTGTCAGGAAGAAGTATGTCCCACATTTCATTGAACCTGCTTGAACATATCTCAAAATATTTTTTTCTCGTCTGCCCCAATACTTGCACAAAGGAAAGGCTCCCAGCCTTAAACAAAAAAAGAGGGTTTGACTCCCTGTTTTTACTCCAGTCCTTAGCTTTGGCCTAGAATGGGACCCTGACAGGCTGCTCAGAGAAGAATCAGGACACAGCAACAGAATAATTCCATGATACAATAGAGATCATCATTAACTACAGCTAAGCAGCATAGGTTCACAAAGAATTTTACAAATACACTCTCAGAAGAAAAAAGCTTTTGAAGTAGGGAGATTTCCAAAGAGAACCCTGAAAGATTCAAGTAGAAAGCAGGGAATATACCCAACACACGCTCTCCCAAGATGCCAAGAGAACTCATGTTTACAGTGGCATCAATGATGTCCTCAAGCCATTTGATTGCTGTAGCAACTATAGCCACAAATTATTTGTTCCTTATTGCTATTCACTATAGAATTTGACAAAAGGAGGCTAGAGCAGTCTAGTTTTGCAAGATACTTTACGAAAAATAAAGCAGTACTTGGAAAAAAAGGACCAAGATTGGCCATTAAAGTAAATGCTATGCTGTACAAACTTGGCCACTTTTATGAATCAGTGTCACGAGGTTGCTTTTGGGTTTTGCTATCATTAAATTTGAGCATATGCATTGAAATTTAGGCCAATTCAATTTATGGTAGTAAGTTGGGGAGTTTTGTACAGTTACAAAACACAGCATGCAATTTTCTGTTAATATTCTTCTATTAAAACGCCTTGCAGTACTTGAAGGGAGCTTATTAAAAAAAAAGACGGAGGATGACACTTTACATGGATAGTGATAGGACAAGGGATAATCGTTTTAAACCAAAATAAGAGATTTAGGTTAGATGTTAGGATGAAGTTCTTTACTGTGACAGTGGTAAGGCACTGGAACAAGTTGCCCAGAAAAGTTGTGGCTGCCCCGTCCCTGAAAGTGTTGAAGGCCTGACAGGATAGGGCCCTGAGCAACCTCATCTCGTGGAAGGTGTCCTTATCCATGGCAGGGGGTTGGAACAATATGATCTTTCAGGGTTCTTTCCAACCCCAACCATTCTATGACTCCATGATGATTAAAGTTTGGGATCTGAAATTTATGACTGAAGTATTTTCCCAGTCATGTATTTCAATGAATTTAAAAACTGAGCTATAAGAAAACTGAGCCTGAGAAAAGAGATCTCAATTAAATAAAATCAGATTGCTCCTCAGACTTTTTTTCTTCTCATAAAAGAAAAAATTCTGTATAAGGAATATAATACACCCAAGACTTTTGCAGGGAATAAGTAAGCAAATCCAGTTACTTACATCTCACCTGTGAATTATAGGCACATCAAGATCTGTTTTGTCCTCACAATATCATGGAAACATTCTCAGCCCCTATCATTGAAAATATCATGTGAAGCTACTTGTTTTGCTTCTTCAAGGTAACTTAATTACATAAGCAACAACAACAAAAGATTGCTGATGTCTGAGCTTTAACTGTAAAATACTAATGGCAAAATTCCTCAGAATGAAATAGTACATATATTTAAGGAAAAGTTGTTTAACACAAACAACAGCTCACTAATTTGAAGAAAAAGAAACTTTTCGTTCTCTTCTGTTTGTTGGTAATATTCCCATGGAACAAAACTCCCAATTTCAAGTAAACAGGTCAAATTTTCTTACATGAAAAGAGTCACCCAAAATAGCTGTCACAGAGCAACAGAAAAGTTAAGTTACCAGAAGCAAATGTGAGGCTCTCCTCTATTTGTATTTGGTCAAATTTACCCGTTGTTCAGAAGAAAATTCAAACAAAAAATTTCAAGCACATATCCCTGCACATAAGCCAAGATTAACAAGCACATTTAGATCCTTAGACAGATGAACAGGTCTGTGTTGGATATTATAATTGACATCAGACAAACTGCTGGCCCACATTTTTACATATTGCAATGCACTGTTGCAAAAACTATTTATGCAAAATAGCCTTAGCTATTCCCAGAAGCAACAGGAACCCAAGTAAGTATCCACATCCATAAAAAGGTAGTTTCGGACTTTCAAGAAATTGTTCTGACAAATTAGGTAATAAATGTGTATCCTTTACATGTACGGAAGTAATTTCTTGAAAATGAACTAATTAAACAATGCACTCCTGAATCTCAAACAGACAAAGCACTCTTAAATCTGCAAACATCTGGAATCATATTTCAGACGAATCAAAGTTCAATGGAACTGGCGGGTTTGGTCAGGTTTATTGCTGCCGCTAAGAACTCAATGTGACACATTCCAAGTTCATTCTTACTATCCAGAGAAAACTTAAGAATAACTGTAGGAGTAAGAATCAAATTATTTACCTTAGTGGCAAAGTCTAAAGCAGGAAAAAATTAGGAAAGCAGCCACCGGGCAAAGCCATGTGTTGAAAAAGTCACCAATATTACCAGTAACAGATCAACACAAGAAATTGCTCCAGTGAGCAATGGCTGAATTCCTGCTGTGTACCAAGACCAGTTTATCCAACATCCACTTCTGAAAAACTAGCACCAAAACTGAAGGCTCCAGAGTGTATGTACAATGCCCATACAAATCCCAGTTACTTTCTGGGATGGGATGGACACACCGTACCTTAAAACTCCCTGCAAGCAGGAACAAACCATTCTTGTGCAAAGCATGACAGAGAAACGAGATCCTCCTAAATAAGTTATATATAGTTTAGCATTGGCTTTTAACTAAACAATGCCTGGGATACTTTTCAAACCATGAGCCAGAAATGAAAAACAAATAATCAGGGCTAAATGAACAAACAGTATATTAAAATGGATCCTTTGCAAACCCAACATATCTTGAAATACTTCTGATGGCACACAGGTCAGTCAGTTCCTCTTCTAGTCTAGTTAAGGTGAGAGGAGATAGTCCCTAACCTCTCAGAAAAGAGAAAAAACAGGAAGACTGTAGAATTCTTACAAAAGTCATAGTTGTTTTTCTACAATTACAATTACATTTGAATTTTAAGAAGGTTTAAGTATTTGAGCTGAGAAGAATCATTATAAACATCCTGCTGTAGATGCTGAACTACATTATTTTTTCTTCTGAAACACAGCATAATTTTCTGTAGAACTTCAGAAAAAGTTATTTCCTGCTTGATCCACATGGTGGTGCATGTACATGCAAGATGGTCAGCAGGCATTACTCTGGCCTTGACACATGCAAATGAAATTGCTACCAGGAACTCCAAAGGAGTGATTTCAAACTCAGATTCATGGAATTGTGTATTTTCACAATTCTAATCTATACAAAAGCATAACTTGTGGTAAACAAACTGAGTTCCAGTCTTCTCCTTCCCAATGGAAATATGTTTTTACTCCAGTCATTTTCCTGCAGCCCCACTGATTTCAGTATTTCTGTTTCAGCATTAAGAAATTGTTATTTTGGAAATGAATTTGAGTGAACCCTAAAATTCAATGTGTTAACATCCATAAGCCAATTTTGTCCTTATAGAAATCCTATACATGAAGGATTTAAACAATGTTTAAAACTGATACTCCCTTTCTGCTCACAGTTTTCATCTGTACCATAAAGTATTCCTAAGTAGTTCTGCTGTGCTAACTATAAATCCGTGAGAGGCATCACAAGTTCACTCAAACAAGTCCACACAATCTGGATACAGCTTTTCATCCTGAAAGACTCCCTTTCTTGTAATTACTACTAGAAGACAATCACCTAATTGATTGTTCTGTTTCACAAGTGAGACTATTTCCAGCTAGGACTCAAAGATGGACCATCATATTATACAAATGCTAAATTATAGTTACTATAGGTTCTGAAAAAGTTACTTGGCATTAAAACCAAACAAACAAACAACCCTCAAACCAACAAACCACATAAGCACAGAACACAACAAAAATCCATAAGCATCGTTTTAATGACATGAAGATGATTAATCAGTAAAATTTTTAGCTGATCCTGTAAAGAGTATGTTTGAAGAGCACCTTTGAAGAAATGGCAAATCTTCACTCAAATTTCAGATCAGAGCAGCAGAGAACACAGTATATTTAGGAAGACTTGCAGTGAGCAAAAAAATCCTATGTTTTCAGTTCTGTGTTGTACAGCTAATGAAACCCCACGGCAATCTACACAGTGGAGGAGTAGTGTTCAGATCACAATGTCTTTTTTTTTTTTTTTCTTAAAAAGCCGAACTCTTCTTAGGTGATATTGGAAGACTCAATTTTGGAAAGACAATCCTTCAAACATATTATAAACCTACTCAGACATCTCCTTACACAGACAGTTACAGTTTCTCTCATTACTCATATGTGTTTCATACTTTAACAAAGGAAAATTTGTCTTGTTCAGAATGCAGTAACTGAAACTGTTACCAGCTCCCATCCCAACACAGCTGATCAGCACAGCTCTAAAAAGCAGCAGAGAAGGTATTCGCTGAAGCTCTGAAAAGAAAGGATAGCAAACATGACCTCCTCATTGCAGGCACAAACTCAAAGGGAAAAGTTTCATGGATCCCACAACAACACACATCCGCGTTAAAACCAAGATAAAAAGCATTCACAGATTTAAAATCAGACAAAAATAACGTTCATTCTGACCTGGACAAAACAGGCTACAAGACTTCACCATAAGACCCCTTAACAAAAACACTATGAAAAAAAATTCCGTAACTTTCCTCTGAGACAGAGTGAATCTTTCCAAAAAATGTTCAAAAATCAGGAGAGAAAGAGAGAAAAAGGTCACTTCTTCCTTTTAAATGACAAAAAGGACTATCGGGGTGATTCAATATTAACAGTCACAGACTATCGCTATCACTCCCATTCATAACTTGACAAAATTTCAAACATCTCTATAAAATTTGGTGAGAATGTTACTTTGTCTTTTTGAAGTACAATGCAAGGCTTATCCACATGTACAGATAAAGGTATGATTTTCAAATCTAAAATTTACTGAAACAATGCAAAAAGTTGTATAGGTTTTCAGTTTGCAAAGAATTAACTGTAGCTTAAAACAAGTCAATTTTACTGAGTTTTATAACGAATGAGAATTAGTCCCTTAAGATGGAATTTCTGTCTAAATGGTGTTTTGAACTAACTGAACAATCCTACTTTAAACTGGATTTCAGATAAATCACAGCAATGATGTTGTACATGACAAAGTCATGAGAAGACGTTTTCTTGGGGTAGGGATGGATGAAAAAGCAAAAAAGAAAGGACAAGAAACACAAGGGAAGTGAAATAAGATAAAGGAAAATATACTAAGCTACATGGAATAAGAGGCATGTGAGAAGTGGAATAATGATGCTAAAAGGCAACACTAGAAAAGAATTGCTACAATCTACCAAGTAATATAGGATGAACTAAAAGAAGGTTTATGAAAATTACATTTCCTAGTGTATTAAAAAGTTTATAACTAAAAACGGCACTGACTAGAACTGTGAATACTATTTCTCTCCATTGGAGTAAGGACATTGTGGCAATGGCATTAATATTTCTGTATCAGTCAGCTGCTGACAAATAGACTTTGGCTTATGAAGAGATACCTTTATAAATTATGTACCTTTTCAAAGACTGGAGTTCACGTAGTTATTTAGCATAACGTATCCTAGAAAGTGAGTTACCAGTAAGTTAAAATACAAAACTGAATATACCCATGAAAAATCTGAAGCTCAAAGACACTTTCTCCAAATTCTGCCCGCTGAACACTCAAAAGTTGATTCGTAAGATAAAAACAGTGACAATGCTATCCTTTCCATGAAACTTATTCCTAATATCATTGAAAGACCCTAATTCTGAATACAACAGCAAAAAGACTCATATCAGATTCAAACAACTTTTCCCCTGGAAAATATGCCCCAAGTTATTTGACACTACTCAAGAAATAGATGACTTCAGAAAGAAAAAAAAATGCACAAAAACATTGCAGAGAAGTTATAAACCTGACTTTAAAATTAATGCATTGGTCATGTGTCATAGCTACTAGAATTATACCAAAAGTCATTAAAATCTTAAAAACTTTACAAAAACATTCTACATAAATAACCACATATAATACAGACTACAAAAAAAAAGTAATTCAGAAACATTTCAGAAAGCAACAGATTTTCTGCACATAGAATTGTGTGAATTCAAAATCTATCCTACTGAGACTAGTGCTGAGTTCCATCAGAAAGTTTTTAGCATTCTCTATCAAGAACACAAAAAGGTTTCATCTGGAATCTTCTGATTAAACTGACAACAAAGACATCATAATTTTATGACCAACTCCAGATCCCTACTATCAGAAATTGAAATTTTGCCTGTTTTGAATCTCAAAAAGGGACAGGGACAATATTCATATTTCCAGGATAAAGAGAAATTCCTAACAAGGAGGCTAATATTTTACAAATCAGTAATACACATCATGAATTATTAATAAGTTTTTAAGAGTTAATATAAACAGATTAGTAGATAGAAAACAGGTATAGCACAATAAATGCATTATACAGACAACACCTCTGTAGAGGTGCACATGAAATAGTTATAGATTCACAAAGATAATTTCTACATCAATTCTTACCAGATCAGCTATATAAGAAAAAGTTTTAATCTTGAATTCATGATATACCTGGAAATGCATTCATAAATCATCCTGCATACAGCTGTAAATTTCTCATCTAGTATTTGATTTGTCTGTTTTGAGACATGACAACTCTACAAAAATAACTATGTAAGAAATTTAAACTCTTTAAATGTTAAACATTTTAAAAAAGGAAACCTGACCAGTTAGCAACATTTATTTCACAATGTGGTCTACTTCAGTCTGAAACCAAAAAAGCCAAAATTAAAGCAGCAAGAAGAAAAGCAAGCTTATTTTAATAAGTGTTAAATCTGCAGAAGAGACAATCAGCCAAATATCAAACCTACAAACTACTCTGAACTATTTCCTGTCCATATTATCAATTTGAAAATGCCAGCTAATTGTTTGGCTTTCTTCTTTCTGCATATAGTGGATCCTAGAGACAATGATGCCTGAATTCTCTTACAGACAGAATGTTTTTGTAAGCTTACTCTCAATGGTCCCAAGTATAGAAACTCCTCAGTGAATTTGTATTTATACAGTAAAGGCAGATAGGACTTTGCAACTACGTTCTTACGGCATCATGTCAAAACATGCCTTGGAAAAACCCATTTCACCTCAAATCAAAAATATGGAAGAATCTTGAGGCTTACACACACAGTATTTCCCACCACTCCAGCTACACTGTTTAGGTAGAGCTGTGCCAGTCCCTCATACAGACACACTTAAACCAGTTAAAATTGTACATACAGCAGTTACATTTCACTGGATAAACTACCAGGTTAAACTAACACAGCTGAAATACAGCTTAAGACCATTTAAGTGTTGCCACATTAGGAATGTGCACGGAAGTAAATAAATCATTTCAGGTACACGTGTAGCAAGATTTGCAATACTGACAAGTCCTTAGATTAGTTTTACTTTATTCCCCAAAATCACCATATAAGCAAGCATGTAAACTATTAAATGTTTGCATTTAGTTTCTAACAACAAAAGTAGAAAATGTACAAGAACACAAGTGAAAAAGGTATAATGCAATTAATATTAAAGAATTCTTACCTTTATTAGATTTGGATGACTTGTTCTTGTTAGGTTTAAAACAAGAGCCCCTTGATTTATCTTCTCTATCCTTAATAAATTTCTGCACATCATCCAATGAAAGCTTTTGAAGGACAACTACAGGTTTAGCTCCTTTATTTAGATCTTCAACTAGCCCAATCTTCTCTACTTTGTCCTTCTGGTCACCTCTAAATTCAGTTTTCCTTGACTCCTGAGTAACGTTGCCATCTTTATCACGCTTGATTTTTGGAATGACAAAATGTTTCAATGCGCCGGATCTTCCCCCCAACAAATAACTGGGAAACTCTGCTTTATTGTCACCATGTGCTTTATTACTATCTACTTTACTCTTATTACCATCTGTCCTTCGTTCATCCTTGCTGTTGGGTGACTTAAAACCAGGTTTATCAGGTCTTGATTTACTAGAATCTCCTTTACCTTCCTGTTTAATACGAGGGCTGTCAGGTCTTGATTTCTGATCCCCAGAAGAAAACCTTTCCCTTGATTCACCAGACTCATGCCTATATTTCCTTTCAAATTTCTCAGGTTTTGAACCATCAGATTTAATACCATGCTTAGAATCATGTTCATTTTTATTTGAGGATCTCAAATATTCAGGCCTTCTAATCTTGGATGGATCTCCTCTGTATCTCTCTGAGTCCCCCCTGTCCTCAGATCTTTGTTTAAGGCTATCATGGTCACGCCTCGGTGTATCAGAAACTGAACGCCCGTCAGGCCTTTGTTTTGTTGGATCAGATCTACTTTCAGGTTTTACCCTTGAAGGATCAGACTTCACATCTAGTTTGTGCCTAGATATTTCAATTTTCTTATCTGACAATGGTTTACTGGAGTCTCTCCTATTATCATGTCTGTGTTTTGGTGTTTCGGGCCTCCCTTCACTCTTCTGTTTCGGTGTTTCAGGTCTGCCTTCACTCTTCTGTTTTGGTGTCTCTGGCCTCTGTCGAATCTCCTGTTTGCCATTATTTTGTTTTCCCTCATTTTGTTTCATCCCCATTTGCCTGCTCTGGTTTTGTTTTGATTCTGTTTGTCTGTTCTCATTTTGTTTCACTTCCATTTGTCTGCTTTCATGCTTGCTTTCACGTTTAGCTTCTACCTGTTTCTTCTCATTCTGTTTACTTTCCAATCGCTTGCTCACATTTTGCTGAAATTCCATTTGCCTGTTTTCATTTTGCTGGATATCTGTCTTTTGACCTCCAAAGTCTGATGTTTTCCTAAAAATCTCAGGATGGTTTTCAGGTTTAAATTTAAGAACTCCAACAGTGTCTTCTTGGGGAACACACATAAACCCATCATTATACTGCTTAATTTCTTCAGGTTTTTTGATGATGTCCAAATCCTGAGTTACTGTTGCCTGAGAGTCTGCTCTTCCTGCTTGCTGCAGATCAATACTAACCATCAATGCTGGCCTTGCCCCATTTCCTATAGAACCTGTCTCCTGAGAAGTTGCTCTATTTCCTCCAGTAGCACCTCCAACCTCCTGTGGTTTGTTTTCTTGTTTTCGCTTCTTCAGAGGCTTATCT
>VXAY01005842.1:0-13241 GCA_013399855.1 Oxyruncus cristatus
TTAATTTTTGCAGTAGCCAACAGTGGGCATGACTTGGAGCTGGAGGTTATTCTATGCTAGCTCACGTCATTGCGGGTGGCAATGGAAAGGAACCTCTTCCAGGGAGAAAGGTTTCCTTCAAGTCAAGCAAGGTTTGTGGATTAGGGTTAGAGTTCGGATTAGGTTTAGACTTAGGGTTAGGGTTAGGGTTCGGGTTAGGGTTAGCGTTAGGATTAGGTTTTAGGGTTAGGGTTAGGATTAGTGTTTAGGGTTTTGGATTAGGGTTTAGGGTTAGGGTTTAGGGTTAGGGTTAGGTTTCGGGTTCGGGTTAGGGTTAGGGTTAGGGTTAGGGTTAATTTTTGCAATAGCTAGCTGGGAGCATGGCTTGGAGTTGGAGGTTATTCTATGCTAGCTCACGTCATTGCGGGTTGCAATGGAAAGGAACCTCTTCCAGGGAGAAAGGCTTCCTTCCAGTCAAGCAAGGTTGGTGGACAGAATGGTGGAGTAACGTTGGTTCTGAGCTGGAGGGAGCAGTTTTGGTACTGCCGGTACTGAGCCAGCTGGAGCAGTGTGGGTAGCATGGAGGAGGGGACAGCTGAGTATTTTCTGTTCTCGGGGTTTCTGCGGTGAGGAATAACATTTCTTTTCTGTTACCCTCTTTAATTCGTATTGCTCTTATTACTGTCTGTTTTCTTATTTCCTTGCTGTTTCCTGTAAATTTTTCATTTCTCAACCTGTGATCTTTACTCTTTGTGCCCCCAATTCTTCAGCCTGCCACAGTGGGGAGGGATGAAAGGAGGGGAGGGAATGACTGACAGCATGGTCTCAGTGGGAGCACCGAACTGAGGGGTACCATTCCCAAAGTATGGCAACAGGACATGTTAAAGAACAGTGCTGGTATGTGGAAATGGTCAACAAAATTATACCCCACTTGCAGTGAATGAAGTGACAAAAGTGCAGAGGTTCTGCAAAATGGATGGTGGTTCAAAAAATACAAGATGGTCCCCCAAAATTGGGTTCCCAGAAACTCCGCAGTGGGGCTCAGCAGCACAAACTGGGAACAATGCAGCTTCAAGTATCCTTTGCAAGTATTTCAGGGGCCTCCCCCCTGCCCAGTGAAAGAGCCTGGATTCAGTTCATCTGAAGAACAAGAGGCTGGTATCATAGAGGAGATGTTAGGTGCTGACAAATCAGAACAGAGAGACACTGTCCAAAGTGTGTGTCTCAGTTTAATGAGACAGAAGTGTTTTGCTAAGGAGGATGAGTTATGAGGAAGACCAAAACTCCTCCCTCTAAGCAGTTGTAAATCTGAAATTAAGAGCCTCCAATTGAGAAAGTGTGGAGAAAGGAGAAATAACAGCCCTTTATTAAAGGATAGATGTGTATTGGCAGAACAACAGAAGAACACAAAGAAACAACCGAACAATAATCCTATACCCAAAAATCCCTTTCAAAAAAAGTAAACAGATCATTTTGTGGTTTTTGTTTCAATTCTAACCACAGTCAGCAGGGGGCGCTGTTGGATCACTGAAGATCCAGGGCCTGCAGTGCTCAGGGTTGGTGTATCTGTGCTTAGTTAGACGTTGCTATTGTTGATCTATGTTTGGCCCAGCCACCTGTGGCTTGTACTTTTCCTGCCAAGATATGGAAAAACAAGGCCTGGTAAACAGGAACTTCATCCTTGAAGGCAGCACTTTGTATAAACTAATATTAATTGGTATCTCACTATTGACTGACGGCCTTTCAAGGGCATTTGAAAGAGAAAGTGAGGAGGAGGAGGATAAAGTAAGCCCCCAGGCTCATTAAGGGAAGACCCTCCAAGGTGCATCACGCAGGTGCGGGGAAATTCCAATGTCCACACGCGTGCGCAGAAGGGGCACCACTGACACAACAGGGGGAAGGACCAAGGGCCTCTGGCTGGGTGGTGCTGGCCACACCTGCCCAGGTAGACGTCACTGGCAAATTGGATAAAAACCAGCTGGCTCGTGTTCAGGGGGCTCACGCTACACATGAAGGACCCTCCGAGGATGCAGCTGCTATAGAGAATCCTTAGTATTCGGAGTTGGTAAGATAACCTTCTAAGTTAATCCTGGGTGTTGGTGGCGTTTACTGAGGGCTTATTTTCCCTTCTCTTTTCTGTCTACCGTTTTCTTGTTTTGTTGGCCACCTCTTTGTAATAAATGTTGGGGTTTTGAGCTTTCAACGGTGTTTTTGGTTTTCAGTCCTGGCTTCCCCTAGAACCCTCCCTGGAACAGTTGGCCAGCAGTGTCACTTGTATGTATTGACGAGATCCCCTCTCAGTCTTCTCTTCTCAGTCTTCTCTGGATTAAACAGGTCCAGCTCTCACAGTTTCTCATCATAAGAGAGATGCTCCAGACAAGATTGCAATGGTGTAACATTCCAAGCCCCATAGCCACAACCTCACGGGCTCAGTCAGGAGTTTTACTTTAAAATATATGTATATAGGGTTCTTGAATACCTTGAGATAGTGTCAAGAGAATGAGACATGGACTTGTTCCCAAGAGGTACTATAAATCATGCGAGAAAATAGGGGAACTTGCCAAAAGTTCTAGGGCATCACACAAGCTAGACAAAACATAATACTGACGCAGCACATACTAATCCACAACACTTAAGTCAAAACCCAATCCCTCCAGCTTTAAGCTACCTAAAGCATGAGGAAAGGAGCAAAGAAAGAAAAAAAGAGGGATCAAGAAGAGAGAGGAAGGAGGAAGAGTGAGAGACAGATTACATAGCTATCATTGGAACCTTGTGGAAGGGCAGCTCACACATGTTCAGATGGCAGGGCCACAACAGCATGGCGAGCGTATGCCTTTGGTTTAATCTGCTCTGGTCCTTGTTGCCAACCTCCCCAGGCAGGACCTCTGACTCACTAGCCATTCTGGGGCCCCAGGCCAGGGTGAGAGGGAGTGATCTCACTGTCCCTGACTATCCGAGACTGGGTTAGGGGCTCCAGGAGGTGTGGTGTGTCGAAGTTTTCCCAGGCTGCTTTTGACTGAGAGCTGCTCTGGGGCTTCCCCACGTGGGTTTCAGGGGCTTGCTATGAGGGGTATGACACCATCTCACCTCCATGAGGTTTGACCCATCCTTCACCCTCCACATACACACACACACACACACACACCTGCTTAGACTCCCCTCAAGGTGGTTCCGACGCAGCAGTTACTGATCTGGTGTCTAACAAATGGCCATATTGAAGCCTGTTAGCAGATTTTCCATTAGGCAATTAGATCTACCTGTTGGAATAAAATGTCTTTTAGGTTTTTCTCCTCCTTTTTATGACAACATATTAGTTGCCAGATATTCCATGTCTTCTTCAGACTAAGCAGAAGCAGGCATGCTTCATATACTCTTGTGTATCCTGCTTGATTCCATTTATTATATTTTTATTACTGCAATATGCTTTTCCTTCTATTTTCTCTGCAGCAGCTGGACAAATTACTAGCAGAATAATTCCATCTGTTTTCTGGGCTTAAACTCTTTGACTGGAAGGAATGAAAAGCCCAGAATAAACAAGTGTTTCCAGATGCTGCTGACACTATGCATCCTCGAAGTAGGTGCTCAAAAATGGTGCACAGAAGAGCTCCTAGCAAAAACATGACAGCAACAGGCTCCCTCTCTGCCCCACAGTCAGGGGCACCCACAACAGTTTCCTACCAGGACAACACCTGAGCCAAATTCAGCGAAGTCTGCCCCACAGAAGCTCTCTACCAGTAAAAAAGGACATAAAAGGACACCCACAAGCAAAAATGGACTTTAAGACATTCATACACAATATAAGGAGAAGTGTCAGTCTCCACCTCAAGGTTTTAAATGGAAGAGATTGCTGACCTGCAATGCAATTTTACTATTTTGTGTTTCACTGCCACAGTCTAGATCAGGATCATTTCCTTCTCAGCTGTGCATTTCTCTGAAGGGATGAAGCCAGTGTTTCAGGGCACTCTCAGTCTGCATAGGCAACACAGGCAGAACTGAGACTGGACCTGCCTTGATATTTCTCAGTAAGCTGTCGCAATGATCTAGATGACCCAGAGAGAAGAACATATAAATATGGGGATTTTATTTGGCTTGATTGAACTTTGAATGAACTGTTTGACTAATCAGTATTTTCAACCCTCTCACACCCTGTGAAATTAGTAATTTATGAATTCAAATTGTAGATGCAATTAACCAACTTTACAAGGACAGTAAAGGCAATGAATTGGAAGGTTTGTTGTTTTTCTGAAGACATTTCAAGTAAGCATTTCTGACTGATCTGATCTCACCATGTAACCAGAAAAAATGCCTGCCTTTTTTTAATACAAAATAAACCTAGAAAATATCTTAGATAGCTCCCTTATAAATTAATGGTCTCTTCCATCTAAACATGTGTCCCAATTTTTAAAGGAATGATCATTCTCGGAAATGAAAATTTAGGGTTAAATTCTGCATGAACGTCATGTAAACATCATGGGAGGGAATGCCCTTTATTGTAGTCTTATACTACTGTACTGTTTTATGTTGATACTACCACTAATATTATCAAGCAGAATCAGGTTTCTTAGCACACCATTCAAAGAATGAGACCCACAGAGAGTGAGGAAAAGGAATTGAAAGATTTGAGATAATGTTTTGTCATCTTTCATACCCATTTCTTTTTAAGACTGGTCTTAGTCATTCTCTAAACATACAAAGAAAACAACACCTTTTTCCTTTTTTGATCCAGATGAAGAAATCTTTCCAAAATTCTTTAGTTAATGATTCAGCAGAAGGAAAAGACTGATGGACAACAGACTTACAGATTTTTTTTGTTTGTTTTAATAATTGTGAGCTTTTTCTTTAAATGCATGGCATATGACAGAAGAAAATGAACAAAATATTGCATTATAGAAAGTTCTGATCACAGCAGTTTCATTTGCCATGACTGACTGCAGAAGTAGGCATTTTTAAAGGATGTTTTGAAGGAGGTGTTAGGTATTTTGGTATTCTGTGATTACTAAGTTTACTGTGCTCCTATTAACAATCACATGGGATAGGGCTGCTCTCTGTAAAGCCATTTAAAAAGGAGAGGGCTTATTTTTTGAGAAGGAACAAGAACTTGCAGACAGCCCAGGAAATACTACTAGAAGGTATTCTTCTTATAGTTAGTTATTTCAATAGTCCTTCAACGAATATTAAATTTCAGGTCCAAAGTACCTTATATAGTCCTAGCTAATTTCTAAATTTTAACTTGCTACTAACTGCTTCTGATTAATTTTGTAAGGCTGGTATCTACACTCAGTGTCAAATCAGAAGCTCATGGACAGTGTACAAAATGTTAAACTGTCACACTATTACTGTGCAAAGTCTTCTAGCTTTCCTCTTCCTTTTCATATTTGCTTCATATAAATCCTATTAGGACCAAAATAAGATGAGAAACACAGGGTTTTCTACATTATAAGTCTGCAATCAGAATCCTGGTTCAGTTTTCTGGGGAGCCTGGATTCATGCAGAAAAATCCTCTCAGTTTGGATAACAGCAAAGAAATCAACTGGTTCATTTTCAAAGCAGTGCAGTTTTCAATTTAGAGCTTCCCAGACTGTGAGATGTCCTACTGTCTTGTTTGTTTAATGCTCTGAAGGGATCTTAGGTGTCATTTAGGTTTTGGTATTGCAAATCACAGCTCTGCAAAGGTGCAAATAGAAGTAGCATTTACACATGTTTAAAGAGAAAATGGAGTCAAACATGCTGAGCAGCCTCGAGGCTCCTTGCACCTCCACGTTTCCACAGATGTTCAGGGTAATAAAATTATTGGTGGAGAGAGGTACACAACATAGGAACTAACAAAATCCTCTACAGCCTGCTGGGCCATGAATTTTACTGGTTGAAATTTGCCCCTTTCTTGAGACCCAACATGGGATTTGTACACTATTTCCACACTACCAAGTGGTTTGGAGTTAATATGTCAAGGTTTGTGATTATGACAGTATGTTCAGGCAGCATGCAAATGGAAAATGGAAATTTTTGGTGGAATAAGCAATAAATTTGGCGTAATACTTTTCTCCTTCCACTGGCTTAGAAACTGCACTTGCAGATATTGTACATTAGCTTGTAGAGGAAAGCAAATAAAGAGAATGGTGAAAGACATACAAAAAGTGCTGATGGCCTACTGGAAGAAAGAATGACTAAGAAGCTTCTTTGCCTCAGTCCTACCAGTGATTCCTGGTTTTTGCAAGAGTCACTTCAACATGATGCATAAAAGCTCTGAAGCTATGTGATGCTGCAATTACTATTGGCCTGCCTTACGTCCATGTGTACAGAAGATGCTATTGGCAGGTGGCAGCTATTCATACAGGACCTCTGGTGCCATTTGAATTCTACAATTTATATTCTCAATGAGGACTGAAACACCTTACTAACAAAACTGTTTGAATGACCTCTAGATTGGTATGTGTAGTCCAGCTCCTCATTTAAATTTAATTATAAAATAATTTCATGCAAGACATAGGTGGGATAGTCTTCCCCCATATGCAACACTTACACTCTCACAAATATAGTTAGGTATGTATAGCTAAATTTATATGTATGTATAGCTAAAAAACTACTCAAGCCCTCCAATGTTGTTTTAATCTTTAAGCTCCATCCTTATAGCAATTAAAAAACATACTAAGCAATGGGAAAATCTTCTGAATAATCTTAGAACACAAGTGATATTTCACTTCATAACTCCTCCAGTCATATTACAAGGATGGCTGAACTAAGATTCATAATGTTGCTATTGAAGATGAGAGAGAAAAGGAAACGCACAGTAATTTTGTGCTCAGGAAAGTCTGAGGGTAGCACTGGTGAGCTTGACAGCCAGCTGTGTACCCACTTAACCTCACGATGTTACCAACTTTTTGAACTCTATCATTTATTTCTCTTTGGGGCAGTCATAAGCAAATGTGGTGGGAATCTTAATGAGGATTCCACAGAATTGATTAAGTAATAACATATCTGATTGGGTACTGTAATTGCTCTATCTAGATGAAATCATACGAATTAGCTTGCAGGCTCATATCTTGGGGAAGGGGGGCTACATTACTTGTGAAAAACATTAGCACTAAGATGTGGCAACAAGCTGAGTTAGCCTGCACCTGCATCTAGTTAATTAGAAACAAAAAGGAGGATCGACCTTGACTGGTGTTTTGACAGAGTGCTGTGTTCTCAAAGCAGAACACCGCTTAATGGTCTGCATGGTTTTCTCATGGCTGAAAACAGTCACAACATGTCACAAGAGTGAATGTGTGGGATCAAAACACCAGTTGAGCAAGATGCTGGGAATTCTGGTTAACTAAAAGGCAACACCAGGTGCTGTTTACAAAAGAACCCTATTCAACTTTGATATGGGAAACGTTTATTACCATGACAAATAACAGAACACAGGCAGCCTTTTCCTGATTTCTTACTCTCCCACCCCCTAAAATACAAAAGTCTGGTAGGACAGTAGAGCTTATGGTTAATGACAGTCACAAAAGTAGTGAGGAGGCAAAAAGGAGAGACCAAAAGTTGGAAGAGAAGTTGTTTTTTTCCCCCCTCACCTCCTATCCTAAGGGAGCCTAAGGGCTCCCTGGGACCTCAGCTGAAGACTCAACACAGATATCCCTTGCATGTCACTGTCAAGCTCTAGCCTTGTCACCTGCAAAAGACTTCTGCAAATACATGAACAGCTAAAACACAACAGTTTTGTGTTCTCTGCTTAACCAGCTGCCTCTAGGAACGACTGCAGTCAGTATTTATTAGAAGGATTTTACATAAAGCAAGCATCTGCCAAGGGTGGCAGTCTGTTAGGAGTCATGAAAAGGAACAGGATGATGGTCCCAGGTGGTGAAGAAAACTGTGGCGCTCACCTCAGCGTTCTGGTACTCTATACCATTTCAATTACACTGTACAAATTTTTTGGAAATTGGTTTAGGTCAGTTCTTAGTCTGTGAAGATATAGTAAGATGCACCTTCCACAACAGGTAGAGTTTCCTTTACAACAGACAACTGAAGTCAAGCTATTGTAGACTTACTATGCCATGCTTCTGTGGCAGAATGGCTATCAGGTGTGTGTGTGAAAGCCTGTAGTCAAGTATTATCTTGCTGGTAAATTAGCTTTTTAAATGTTGCCTTTCCAGAGACTTTTCTAAGCTACTGACAGAGAGAGAGATTATGGAGAGTACAAAATAGTTATATTCACTTGGGAAAAAAAATGAAAAACCTAATTACTTGAAAGCTAGGGTCAATTGTATTAATGATGCTTCTGTAATGTCCTGCGTAAGGACTTCACTGGCCCTAATTTTTCATCTACAAGGAATAGCAATAATGAGAAAAAGTTATTCTTATTACATCAGGAGAATTGTTCCCAATCTAGGGCTTCTCTAACCAGAGCAAAGCATGTTGGAAGCAGAGTAGCCTGGATTCCTCATAGCCTTGTCCCATTTCACAAACAGAGAAGTAAAAGCAAGGGCAACCAAGTCACCCCAAATCAGGTCAGACAAATATAACAAGCACTTTTCTAAGGCTTGAGTTTCCTGCTGAGCTAATCCATAAAGGACTGACAGAGTGTGTGTGTGGCTAAGGGTGGAGAGTAGTTGGAGTGAGATGTCTAAGGAAACTTGGAGCAGCAGGTGCTAAAGAAATCTCATTCTGGGAGCTGACAGCCTTGTGGTATCATCAGGTTGTATCCAGCTGTTGCCTGGTGAGCCCATCCTAGCACTAGTTAGTAGTTTGCTGCCAAAGCATGCAGCAGTTACTCACCACCCAGGCAGTAGGTGAATAAAAGGACTTGTAAGCAGCATAGGGGAAATGTTGTAGCTGTGGCTGGGACAGAGGAATCTGAAAATAAGGGGCAGATATAGAACGAAATGGAGAAAGAGCAACAGTTGAGCTGGTGTAATGAAAATGAAAGGCCTGAAACTAGACAAAAGAGGAATGAATGTATGTGTAGAACAAAAAAGTATATGTAGATTCATCAGTATAAATGTAGCACATATCAGTCCATGGAGTTCTTTCAATTAGATAAATAAGCTTACATAGACCTCACTCTGAAATTCAGGGAAAAAAATTCACTTGTTCCTCTTTGCAAGGACACTTATCAGCATTTCAGCATCACAGATGAGCAAAGGGGTTAAAGACCACAGTCAGATTAAGTGAAAGCTCAAAAGAACAGTCAGTTTAAGGCTATCCTAGTCCTTCATCTAGCATCCAATGGTTATTGCCATAAGAAATGGGCTGCAGGGTGAGACCACCTGTGACAGGACTAGAGAAACTGGGAGATGTTTGTCTCTGACAAGAGAAACTAGGAAATGTTTTTTTCAAGAAGAACCCAGCTACTTTTTTGCAGGCTGCTCTCCCCATGTTGTCCCCAGCACACACAATGGTTGGATAAGGAAGATTAGAGTGTATGTTTCTGTCTGTCCCATTTAGCATCTGGTAATGTCACAGAATCACAGGAAGACAGGTTGAGAAGAATGTCCTGAGTCAGGTAGCAAAGTGAGCTACAGCAGTGGCTATGGGAAGTCATGGGGGTAAAGCACTAAAATGAGCCGGACAGGATCTTCCAAAGTCAGGGAAATACAAATAACAGCTGAGATACCTGCAGAAACCCACATCACTCACGAGCAAGGATGAGGTGGTATGGGTGTTGCCAGGAGCAACTGCAACATATCTAAATGGCTCCAGGGAGCACGAGTGAGCAGGGTGTGTGGTGTGTCAGTTTGTGTGTTAGTTTGCAAGGAAAGGTTCCTTTCCTTAGGAAGGCCAACATAGCAGCAGAGCCAGAGTGCAATGTATAGAAGCAGCAGTTAACGCTGAGGGGAATAAGTAGTCTGAGCTCCCAACATTATGGTTGTGACACACTATAGAGCTTATTCCCCAGTGGCTGTTGAAGTTGTTGCACTAGTTATGTCAGAGGCTTCCACTCAAACAGTCCTTCTGACAGTAGCTGTGGCTCTGCAGCCCTCTGGTTGTAAAGAGTGCCTGCTGCCTCTCTGGGAAGCTGTGACTAAGAGTCTTTTCCTCTGCGGGAAGTGTGTCCATGTCAAGAATCACAGAATATGCTGAGTTGGAAGGGACCCACAAGGATCATTGAGTCCGACTCTTGGGCCTGCACAGGACTATCCCCAAGAGTCACACAACATACCTGAAAGTATTGTCCAAATGCTTCTTGAACTCTGTCAGGCTTGCTGCTGTGACCACTTCTCTGAGGAGCTTGTTCCATTGCCAAACCATCCTTTGGGTCAAGAACCTTTTTCTAATATCCATCCTAAACCTGCCCTGAGACAACTTCGGGCCAATCCCTTGGGTTTTGTCACTGTTCACCACAGAGAAGAGATCAGCATCTGCCCCACCTCTTCCTCTCATGAGGAAGTTGTAGACTGCTATGAGGTTCTGAGACACTGGATTATTATATTAGTTATTGGCTCAGACCAATTCAAGTGTGGGGGGTCGAGGAGGGAGGGGAAGGGACAGGTCGAATATCACAAGGTGGAGTAGTGCCCTGTTCCATACCCCAGCCCCTCTGAGCCTCCTGGGGCAGCCTTGGAGCAGCTGTCAGCTTAATATCTTTCTTATGTTGCAGTGACCAAAACTACACACAATCTTCAAGGTAGGGATACACTGGTACAGAGTAAAGCGGAACAATCACCTCCCTTGATCAGTTGGCAATGCTTTGCCTGTCAAGGAGCTGTCATCTGGTCAAGGAGTTATGCAAGGAAGTAAGTAGGCTACATAAGATTTGTGAGGATAAGGAAGAGNGGTCGAGGAGGGAGGGGAAGGGACAGGTCGAATATCACAAGGTGGAGTAGTGCCCTGTTCCATACCCCAGCCCCTCTGAGCCTCCTGGGGCAGCCTTGGAGCAGCTGTCAGCTTAATATCTTTCTTATGTTGCAGTGACCAAAACTACACACAATCTTCAAGGTAGGGATACACTGGTACAGAGTAAAGCGGAACAATCACCTCCCTTGATCAGTTGGCAATGCTTTGCCTGTCAAGGAGCTGTCATCTGGTCAAGGAGTTATGCAAGGAAGTAAGTAGGCTACATAAGATTTGTGAGGATAAGGAAGAGAGGGATAAGATATTCTCTGAGAGTCTACAGACTCAGGATCCTCAACCCCTCTTTACATGGATATGCTGGTGGGTTCTGCCTCATCTCAGAAGAAGTTAAAAGTCAATAGAAGGGAAGGCTGGAAACTCGTCACTGCATACACGGACGAATGCTCTTGTTTATCCTGAAGACTTGCCATTAACAAGTTTAGTACCCTTCAAACTGAGGAAGATCTGGGTAAGGTTTCACTCTCCTCAGTGGTGCCAAGCAATAGGTCAGAAATTGATGCACAGGAAGTTCCACCTGAATATAAGGAAGAACTTCACTGTGCTGGTGACCATGCACTGGAACAGATTGCCCAGAGAGGTTGTGAAGTGTTCCTCTCTGCAGATATTCAAGAACTATCTGCGTGCAATTCAGTTCAACATGCTCTAGGATGACCCTGCTTCAGCAGGGAGGTTGGACCAGATGACTGCACTGGTTGTCCCTTCATCCTTACCCATTCTGTGATTTTGAGCTAATCCAACATTCTGCTCAGAGAGGGACTAGCTTGCCTTCTTCATCAACATGTCTACTCTCTTTTGTATTATTCTACCATAAATTTCCACTACTTCCTGTGGAAAGTAAGTCTGGAAATTTGCTACTTCGTAGGTGAACTCTTTTGTTTTATCAGTTTTAAACTGATGTCCTAATTTGAGTGAATGGTCTCTAACTCTAGAACTTCAGGATTTGGTGCAAAAGTGGTATGCATTCACCTTCTCCACCACTTTTCTGATTCTGCAAACTTAAGGAGTCTAGCATCTCCCAACTGAAGAATATCAATCCCTTTAGTCTTTTCTCTCAAGGCAGTTCCTCCATCTCCTTAATCTTTTCCACCCAAATCTAATTGGATGCCAACAAAATTTTTTCAGATTTTCACCTACGTACATTTCTTTCTGAAGTTGTTAAAAATTCCAGGAAATGTTCTCCTCTGGTCCAATTTACAAAGTCAACTTTATTGTAGCTATCTCTTTCTGCTGCCATTCTTCAATCTCACTGCAAAGAGCCGAGTCTGAAGGTCTTGCCCTCCTGCCTAGGATAACAAATATCCTAGAAGAGAGTCAAGAGACCTTATGAATTTTGAGCAGAGTCATGATAGCCTGCAAATAAATGCTCAGCCTCAAGCTTGTTTATCTCTTCCGGCTCTCTTCTCGAAGTTCAACCCTTCCCAAATCCGAGTCTTTACTTAATTATAAATATTCCTCTATTGTCACTGGAAATGTTATGCAAAACATACAGTCTCTTATCCTTGTCTAAATAAAAAAACAAAACCAAAAAAAATAAACTCACAGAAGAAGGAAGAGATGTAAGGTTGACATAAGATATGGAACTAGAATGAAGACAACAAGGTAGAGAGAGAAGCATGGTGAGAAAGAGAGAGAAATGAGGAGAAGGAAAGAAAGATGAACTCAGAGTCAGGCACACAAGTGGCTGCAAACAGGAAAAAGAAGAAACCCATGTCCCTGTGCTTGGTGCCATGCTTATGTGACAGAATGGCTATCAGGAAGGGGAATTCTGTCTTTCCTGGGAATCCACAAAGAAGGCACAGAAGGTGATACATTGTACTTGCCCACCTGATGCATCTCCTGGACAGTAAACATCTACTCACTATGAAGAAAATCCAGGGATGGACATCAGCAAAGAATCCAGCTGGAATGAGTTTGCACATCCTTTCTAGGACTACCAGATGGATAAATGATTCTCCCCCTGTGCTATGACTGTGCAGACACTTTTCTGTTACTATTTTCCCCTTAGTTTATAGTTTTACTCCTTCTTCTATGGGAGCTGCCTTGGGTTGGGTTTTTTGGTTTGATTTTTTTTTTTTTTAATGTGATAGCCTCTCAGATTAAGTCCTTTTCTGTGATGTTTTGTAGCCAGCTTGTCAGATAAAGCTTTAGAGTCAACAAAGACAAGATCAGAGCATCTCTGTGGGACTGTTTAAGCAAGAAGATGTCTTGGTCTTCTGGTAGGCAGTGCTCTGTGAGGTAGCAGCAAATTCAATACAACATTAAGCATGAATTTAGACGTGTCACTGCTGATCCCTAGACTAAAAAGGGTGAAGGAAATGTGTCAAAACAATAAAATACCCATTAAAAAGGCTGTAAAGATAGACACTGATCCATAGTTGGCACTGATAGATGACGAATCAGGGATAATCAGGAGGGCTTTAAACTAG
>VXAY01005855.1:582-10945 GCA_013399855.1 Oxyruncus cristatus
AAAAACCACTTTTCAGCACTGATTTACCTGAAATCTGGCTGGGTGAAAAAAAATAACCAAGCACCTCTTGGAGCTCCCAGCTGCTGCTCCAGTGAGCCACTTCATTCACGGGCTAGAAAGAGAAACCTCTGGAGCAACTTGGGCTGCTGAGATTTGCTTAAGCAGAGTGATGTCACTGCGCCCCTTTGGATTGAATTCCCGCTCAACGAGAGCTGTTTCCCGGGGAATGGAGGAGGGTGGCACACAGGAACAGCCAGGAATGCAGGGAAAAAGTAAAGGTTCACCTGGTTCAGCCCCTGTGCCACAGGGAGAAGCAATTAATGGCATGCCCTAATGAGGTTCTCCCTCATGATAGTCACTCGATACGTCAAAAACATGGAGCTCCAAAGCTCCTGTGATGCCCCAGCCCCTGAAAAAGCAGGTGGGAAACATCAAAGGTTTGTAACACGGGATCCTTCCGAAATTTTTGATAAAAAAAACCTGGAAAAAAGCCCGAAGTTTCCAGCGTTTCCCAGCCCTCCTTCCTCCACCCAGCACTTCAGATTCGGAGCAGTAAACCCCTGTGACAGCCCCTCTATTATTTTGCCCTACGTCAGCATCAAACTGCCAGGAATGTAATTACCACATTGTCCCACTCATCCCTTTAAAATATTGGCCAAACATTTCCCTTCTTTTTTTTGTTTTTCCCCGGTTGCCTGGAATGCCTCGACCCCACCTGGGAAAATCTCCTGAACTGCCCAAATCGGAGCATTGTGGCAGCAGAGCTATAAAATACCCCCCACACACCATCACACACAGGCAGGAGGTGCAGCCTGGCCCATCGCTGCCGTTTTGTAGCCAAAAAGTCACTACAAAAACACTTAAAAAGCGCAATAAAATCCCAAGGATGCCCTTTTGCAGCTGGAGGTTCAGCTGGAGCTGCCCCAGGGGTGCTGCCCTCCCCCTGCCACTGTGTGGGGAGGGGAAATCCTGACAAAATATATGTATTTTTTGGCAGTATTTTGAGAGATTAAAACTGCTCAGGAGGAACCTCAGTGCAGACAAGGCCTCCAGGGGTGGTTTTGCAAGAGCAGCCTGTAAAACTCACACCAAATATCCCCCTGAGCCCCAGGCCACCCCAATCTGTAGCTGTCCCAAGGGAATAAACTCAGCAGGAGTTGGATCCCGCCATCCCAAAGGCAGAGAAAACTTGGACCCAGGAAGGAATCCCCAAAAACTCCTGGAATTCCACAGCAGGTTCCTCGAAGCAGCAGCAAAACCACCCTGGGACTCCTCCAGACAGGCCCAAAATCCTCAGGGATTCCCACAGCAGGTGAGGGAACGGGTCAACATGGCCATGGATTCGAGGGACCAACGGGAATTCTGGGTGCCATGGGAGGCAGCAGGGTGTTTGGATTCAGGTCTCCAACAAAACCATGGAATTAGGAGGGTAGGATAGGTCAGGCAGTGCTGCCAGATGTTCACAGCTGGAAGCCAGCAACATCCCTGGAAAAGCCAGATCATTCCCTCCTTTGCCTGGAAAGGGGCAGGTTTCTCCATAAGGAGCAAAATCTCAGGGGCTGGATGGAATCATTTAGGTTGGAAAAGCCCTCCATCCATAAAATCCAACCATCCCCAGCACTGCCCAGGCCACACTGCCCCACAGCCCCAAGTGCCACATCCACAGGGCTTTGAAATCCCCCCAGGGATGGGGATCCACCCTGTGCCAGGGCTGGACAACCCTTTCCAGGAATAACATCCCTGGGAAAGCCAGACCACCCCCCTCTTTCCTTGGAAAGGGGCAAGTTTTTCCATGGGTCACCAGGTCAGCTCTGAGCCAGCCCATGAAGGAGCCACATCTTGGGGGGGGACACGGAATCATTTAGGTTGCAAAAGCCTTCTGAGGTCAACCCCAGCGCTGCCCAGGCCACCACTGCCCCATGTCCCCCAGTGCCACGTCCGCAGGGCGTGGGGACTCCAGGGGTGGGGACTCCCTGCCCTGGGCAGCCCCAAAAGCAGCTGCTCCTCCAGGCTCAGCCTTCGTGAGCCTCTCCTGGTGCCACCTGACCTCCTGAGGCACCTTCTCCAAAGCCCCACCCGGGCCTGCAGTGCTGTAAACAGGTTCCAGTTTTACAGACAGAACATGTTCTACGTCTGCACACTTGGCTGTGTTCACCTGCCTCCTCTCACGGGGTGATCCATTGATACCCACAGGCCAGGGGGCTTTGGGGCACTGCCTGTTCCCCCTGAGCAACCCAGGCTGGTGGGAGGTGTCCCTGCCCATGGCAGGGCTGGAATGAGATGGGATTTAAGGTCCCTTCCCACCCAAACTGTTCCATGATTTATGATTTTTGGAAAGGATCTAATATCTGATATCCCTAATATCCCATCTCTCCCTGCCCTCTGGCAGTGGAAAGCACTCCCTGTGTCCTGTCCCTCCATCCCTTGTCAATGGTCTCTCTCCATGTTTCCTGCAGCTCCTTCAGGTCCTGGAAGGCCACAATTTGTCACCCAAAGCTTCTCCTCTCCAGCTGAACAATCCCAGCTCTCCCAGCCTTCCCTCCCAGCAGAGCTGCTCCATCCTGGTGTCTCCTCTGGACCCTCTCCAGCAGCTCCATGTCCTTGCTGGGCTGGAGGCAGAGCTCCCCACCATCCCACACTCCCCTGTCTTGCTTTGACAAAAGCACAACACCTTTTCCAGGGCTTTTCCAGCGATTAAGGGAAGCCTTTCAAGAGCCTGGTCCCACCTCAGGGCTACATGTGATTTTTGCAGTGCTCTACATTGACAGGGGGATGTAAAGCCTCCACCTGCTCCAACT
The DNA here is from genome assembly GCA_013399855.1 of Oxyruncus cristatus. Classification (NCBI taxonomy): domain Eukaryota; kingdom Metazoa; phylum Chordata; class Aves; order Passeriformes; family Cotingidae; genus Oxyruncus; species Oxyruncus cristatus. Next base: position 3,381 of record VXAY01005855.1, read on the forward strand.
TCCTTTGATGTGCAGCTTTTCCAAGGTATAAAAGGCTGCCTTACCCCTGGGCAAGCGTTCAGGTTAGTTAGGCTGAGCCTAAATCCCATTAGCAAATAAGAGGATCTACATGCAAAAGGGCCCCGTGTGTCTGGAGCTCTCCCTGCTCCCAGATCTTCAAGGATACACCAGGAAAAACGGCCACAGCACCTCACCCCCAAGGCATTCACAACACTCTGGTGCCTGCTGGGATATACTGGCAAAAAAAAAAAAATAACCCTCTGAATGATAAATAGGAGCAGGAATTCCCTGGCTCTGAACTTGGGAACGAAGGGCCACAGCTGCAGGACCCAGAGCCCAGCCTTCATCTTCCCAAAATCATTCCGGCTGCCTCGGAGGAGCAGATGGAGAGCCAGAGGTGCCAAGCCTTGGATCCCAGCTCCGACAGGCAGGGACAACTCCTCCGGCAGCTCCTGTGTGTTCCTTAGGATCTCACAGCTCCCTCCAGGTGCCGCATTCCCAACTCCCCGTCCCAGCACAGGGCTCTGCTCTGCACACCCCCAGGGCCCCTCGGGGTCAGTCTGAAGTTTTTGGGGGTTTGGTTCCACCACAAACATCACACAAGTTTAAAAAATACACCACGTTTTTCCCTGTAACTTTTCCCTGCGTGAAGAGTCGAGCAGGGGACAGGAGGAATAGGAATTCCATCCGGGGATGGGAAAGCAGGTTAAAGTTCCAGCCCTACAGGGATGCAGAGAGAGGGGAAAGGACTTTATTCCTGCAGCCCCTGCCTCCCTATAACAGCTTTATTCCTCCATATAGGAATATCAACTGGTCACTGTTGTGCAGTTGGGCCTGTGTTGGTTTAGAGAGTGCAGCCCATGGAAAATGAGCATCTCCAAAGGAACAGGAACAAAAAAAGCCACAACAAATACTGTGAACTGGTCCCAGCCAGGGCCCCCTGCACATCTGGCCCCTTCCCTTGGCATCTGTAATGTTGTTTTTAAGTCACCCACAACCAGCACTGACCCTGCTCCCCCAAGGAAGCAGAGCTCGAGGGCTCCAGACCTTGGAGCAGGTCCAGGGTCTTCCTAAACACAACCCTGGAATTACAGAGCTGGGACAGGGACACAGGGGTGGCAGGGATGGGCATTCTGGCTGTGTGGATGTTCACCTTGAGGTAAAACCAGGCTTAAGTGCAAGAAAAGCCCAAAATAACACAACCCAAACCTCTGCTGGGAATTCAGAGGTCATCAGGTAAATAAGCTGAGCAGGACACAGCTATGAGGGATTTGGAGCCACCCAAGGAAAGCCTGGAGGTTCTGCTCTTCCAGCTCCCTGCAGGACACAGTTCTGATCTTGGGATGAATCCAAACAGAGCTTCCTGCCCTGCCCAGCCCAGAGCTCCTCACTGCACCAACCCCAATGAATAACCCCTCGGAGGGGTGCAGAGCCCTCAGCTCTCCCCTCTGCAAACCTCGTGGAGCCTCCCAGGAGCCAACAGCCTCCCCTCTGCCCTCCCTGGGGTGCGTGGCCCCGTCCCTCACACCAGGCCCACACCAAACCTCTCCTGACAGGCCACAAGTGACCTATGAGAAGGTCATTTCCTTCAGCAGGGGAATCACCACAGCATTAATTGTTTGGGTTGGAAAAGCCCTCTGAGATCATCCAACCATCCCCAGCACTGCCCAGGCCACCACTGACTCATGTCCCCGAGTGCCACGTCCACAGGGTTCCGAAATCCCCCCAGGGATGGGGACTCCACCCTGTGCCAGGGCTGGACAACCCTTTCCATGAAGAATTTTTTCCTGATTTCCAGCCCAATCCTCCCCTGATGCAAACACAGCTGAGTCATGAGGAGCTCTCCCAAACACACCTTCCCTTCATCTCCAACAGGAAACCCTTCCCAGCAACACCAGAGCACAGGAATTGTTGCAAACACCAGTTTTTTAGTGCAGTGTCTATAAAACAGCTGCTTTTAGCCAAAAGTCTTTGGGGATTCTCCCCTGGGAGGGTGGGGAGGCCCTGGCCCAGCTTGCCCAGAGAAGCTGTGGCTGCCCCTGGATCCCTGGAAGTGTCCAAGGCCAGGTTGGAGCAACCTGGGCTGGTGGAAGGTGTCCCTGCCCATGGCAGGGGTGGCACTGGAGGGGCTTTCAGGTCCCTTCCCACCCAAACCATTTTGGGACTCTATAAATGCAGTTTTTAGTGAACTCAGGGATAACTCCCGTAACAGCAAAGCATTCAGTGCCTTCTCCCCGAGCTCCCAGGGATCCATTTCTCAGCACAATGACAGAGAAATTGTTTGGGATTTGCTTTTAAAAAGCCACCCATGGCAGGAGGAGCTGAGCCAGCCACGTGCACAGGAACGAGGGCACGTCTGGGAGACACGGAGCAGTTCAGGTTCCCTGCTCCTGGAAGACACACTCAGATGAGCAGGAGCTCTCCAGCTCCGTGAGCCTGCAGTGAGGAACGGACACAGGGATGGCATGGATGAGTAATCCTCATTTTCCTGCAAGAGCACACCGATACATCACTCGGCCACAGCCTGCTGAAATCCCAACACAGGAACTGCTCCCAGGGCTGGAGCCAGGCTGGGAGAGCTGGGAGGGTTCCCCTGGAGAAGAGAAGGCTCCAGGGAGAGCTGAGAGCCCCTGGCAGGGCCTAAAGGGGCTCCAGGAGAGCTGGAGAGGGACTGGGGACAAGGCAGGAAGGGACAGGACACAGGGAATGGCTTCCACTGCCAGAGGGCGGGGAGAGATGGGAGACTGGGAAGGAATTGCTGGCTGGGACGGTGGGGAGGCCCTGGCATAGGGTGTCCAGAGAAGCTGTGGCTGCCCCTGGATCCCTGGAAGTGTCCAAGGCCAGGCTGGAGGGAGGTGTCCCTGCCCATGGCCTGGACAGAGCCAAGGGAGTTTTTTCAGCTTGTGCCTCCTTCAGAGCATGGGGAGAACATCAAAATAGCACCTTAATAATGATGATGTGAGGATGTGGAGGACCAGAGGCGAAATATCTTGTTGTGGGAAATAAGGAATTTAACCAAGCAGTGCCCACAAAAAAATAAATTTTTCCCAATTAAAGCTTGTAGTGGGATGTGATCACTATTTACTCTCAAAACTGGAGCCCCTCTGACATGGAGCCAGGCTGGGAGAGCTGGGGGGGTTCCCCTGGAGAAGAGAAGGCTCCAGGGAGAGCTGAGAGCCCCTGGCAGGGCCTAAAGGGGCTCCAGGAGAGCTGGAGAGGGACTGGGGACAAGGCAGGGAGGGACAGGACACAGGGAATGGCTTCCCACTGCCAGAGATTAAAAAGGCCAGACTGTGACTTTCTCACCATCCATGTATGAGAATAAGAGGTATCTTGTATGAGAGAACATGTTAAATCCCTTTATTTCCAGAGATTCTGGTGCAAAAGCTCCTCGTTATACCTGAGGCACCCTCAGACTGAGCTGCTCTGCCCATTTCTGACCAGCTTTGCCCAAAAGCAGCTGCTCTGTCTCCCCTCATTCCTTTCCCAGCCCCCCATCCCACCTTTCCCCAGCTCTGCATCATTTCCTCCCAAAAAAGTCCACGGTAACAAACCACATCCCGACCACGTCGGACTTCCAGGAGTCGTTCTCCTCCCACAGACCGGTGCTTTTGCCGAGGCAGGGGTGGGATGGGATGGGATGGGATAGGATGGGATGGGAGCCAGGCCTCAGTCCGTGCCAGGCTGAGGAGCAACACGAGCCAAGGAACACTCGCGGCACCCTCGCGGGGAGCTGACAGTCCCCAAACCGCGCTCAGAGCCCAAGGGCAAGGAGAGCAGCTGCAAGGTCCACCTTAAAACCACAGCACACAAGCAAACCCTACAAGACAATTATTCTCTAGACTCACCTGAGCTCCCAGGGATCAGGAGAGCGACACCGCGTCCTTATCCCCAAAAAACCCAGCCCGCAGGACCTGGGAGCGTGCAGTGAAACAGCTTTGTTCCTCAGCATTTCATAACCCCTCCAGTGCCTGCAGGATTAAGGGCTGCTGTTCCTGGGCTGTTTTCCCTTATCTTACACGGGGCCCTGAACAGGCTGCACCGATCCCGGGCTTTTTTCCATCCCTGGGGCTCCAGACTGTTCCAGTCCCTCACAGAACGTGGCAGGAGGTGCTCAGATGACGCAAAGTTCAAAGAGGTTTTATTCCCACCCTCACCCTGGGCAAAGCAGAGTGGATTCTGTGCAATTCCAACAGCAGCACGTGGGAACAGCAGGTTTTTTCCCTGAAAGACAAGTGCTGGGAATGTTGGAGGCCGGGGGGAACCCGGAGCTGGAATGAGTTCATATTGAAGGTCCCTTCCAACCCAAACCAGTTTGGGATTTAAGAGCATGGAAAGTCTTTCAATCAGACAATTAAAGCCCCCCTGACCCGAATCAGATGCTCCCTCATTTCCCACCTCTCCCGCTGCTCGAGTTTGGGAGGAGTTTGGGGTGGGGTTTTTTGCCTTATTTCTTTGATGCACTTAAGATACTCCACGAACACTCAGAAAGCCGCTGCCATCCTTTGATTCCCAACTTCATTTCCTCCTAAACCTCATTTTCACCTTCCTACTTGCAAAGGCACCGAGCTGCCAAAAGCCCTGCAGAGCTGCTGGATATTCCTTTGAATTCCCAACTTCTCTGCTCTTTTTTAGAAGAAAAATAAAAGTGGGAAATGTTCCACAGGACCGTCTAGAAATTTCCCCGCAGTCAGGCAGCGGCTCAGAGCTCGCCCTGCTCCGTCCCCGCCGCTCCAGAGGGGAAAAGCTGATGGAATTCTCACTAAAAACAGGCTCCCGAGATCGGATCTCCTGCGTTTCCCACGCTTTTGTGAAAGCCAAATGATCCTTTAATGCTCCTTGCAGGAATTAATAATCCCCCTCCTTTCGTTGGGCTGGTTTTTCCCCCCTCCCCCTTCAACTCAACACCAGCTTCCGGAGGGCGCGCTAATTATCGTTATTTACATCTCAATAAATCCTTGGAAGCTCTGCCGGGAGCTGTGATCCCACTGGGACAGGTGATGCACAAACCCAACCCTAAAGGCTTTGCAGGCCAAGGAAATCTGTCTCAAAAAAAAAAAGAGGGAAAAGTGCCAGTTTTCAGCTCCCTGCTAAAGCTCTTTATTTCTTTCCTTCGGACTCGTCACCCTAAAATATTCCCCCACTGACCCTCCAAAAGATTTTTAATTTGGGAAACCACCCCCTTCCCAGATTTTGAGAGCTTTGATAATCCAAGAACCTTGAGAGCTTCAATAATCCAGGAATGTGTTTCCCTTTCCCCTTGGATTCCCTTGGGATATCCAAGACCAGACACCTCTGAAGCATCCCCAGAAAATCCAGGTCCATACACAGCCCAAGTAAGTTTATTCCAGCTGATCCACGAAATCCTCAGGTTCGTCAGAGTTTTGCTTCGAACCCCTTGAGTTTCGGGGAAGTTTTATGACCATTTTAAGGTGAAGTAACACAGCCCTAAAATTCTGGAGTTAATGACACAACCCTCAAGTGGTAAAAGGGCATTTCCTGCTCCAAGTGGGCAGCTGGAAACTAGAAATCCTCACGGAGATAAATCAACCCTGAGGGGATCTTAATTCCACCGAGGATTCTTACTTGGAATCATGGAATTGTTGAGGCTGGAAAAGCCTTTTGAGATCGTGGAGTCTAACCATCCCCAGCCCTGCCCAGGCCACCCCTGACCACGTCCCCAAGTGCCACATCCACGGGGCTCTGAAATCCCTGCAGGGGTGGGCACTCCACCCCTGCCCAGGGCTGGACAACCCTTTCCAGGAAGAAACTTTCCCAATCTCCAACCTAAAGCTCCCCTGGCACAGCTTGGGGACCCTTTTCTCTTGAGCTGACCCTCGTTCCCTGGGAGCAGAGCCCAACCCCCCCTCACCACGGCCTTCCAGGCAAGTGATTTCAAACTAATTGCAATTAAGAGCCTCTCTAACACAACAGACACACCCAGGAGCATCCCCCAGCAACGCAGGCGGTGGGATCCTTTGGGAATATTGGACATCCCGGCTCGGGAGCAGCACCCAAGGTTGTGTTTGTGGGAAAGGTCCTAAGTATCATACAAGAGATTTGGGATGGAAGGGACCTTAAAGACCACCTTGTTCCAGGGGCAGGAACACCTTCCACCAGCCCAGGTTGTTCCAGCCTGGCTTTGAACACTCCCAGGGATCCAGGGGCAGCCACAGCTTCTCTGGGAATTCCATCCCAGCCCCTGCCCACCCTCCCAGCCAAGAATTGCCTCCCAATATCCCACCCAGCCCTGGCCTCTGGCAGTGGGAAGCCCTTCCCCCTCGTGCCAGCACTCGGTGGCACACGGAGGTCAATTGCTGACAGAGCATTTCTGAGTAACTGGAAAACATTTAAATGTTTTGACACTTTTTCAAGTGCAACAGCTCCATTTCTCACTTCGAAATGCCTCTTTGAAGGTTCCCTTCTGCTTTGGAACACAGCCCTCAAAGGTAAAAAAACCCCAAAGAACACCCAAAACAGACAAACCTCCAGCACATTCCCACTTTTCCCAAACACTCTGATCACCTGGGAGAGCTCCTGCCACCCTGGGAAGTCACAACTCCCTCCAAACCCCCCCTGGACTCCCCCCTGCAGGAGGTTCAACCTCAGGGAGCTCAGCCCAGACACCCCGAGCTCCTCAAAGCACATTTGTCTCCCTTCCCCCATGGAATTCCATCCAAGCACCCGGGATAACCTGGAGCAGCAGCAGCAGAGCAAGCCCAGAGGCACCAACCCAGCACTGGGACCACACACCCGATTTCCACGAGCAAATATTGGTGCTGCACGTCCAGCTGGGGAAACTGGGCCCAAAGGAAGGGGAACATCAGCTGTCCAGCCCTGGCCCAGCTGCCCAGGGCAGGGGGGAGTTCAAAGCCCCGTGGATGTGGCCCCTGGGGACATGGGGCAGTGCTGGGGTCGATCTTCCAGAGCTTTTCCGACCTCAGCCATTCTGCAGTGACAAACCCAACTCCATTTTCTACCCCTCGTGCTCAGCAGCTCTTCCCACTTCAGGGGATGTGGCACAAATCCCAAAAGGGGCAGCAGGGAGCCAGCCAGGAACGCTGTGCCAGGCTCCCAAGGGCTGCTGCCATCAGCCCACGCCCCTCAGCACTCCAAAAGAGCCCCTGCTTTTTTTAATATTCCTCCATGTGGTGCTTTATAAGCTGGTAAGTGCAGAACAAGCGGCCAAGTGCTGCACATTCCCTCTTGGAAGGATGCAGGGAAGAAAGGAGCGCATTCCCTGCGAAGGCAAACCCGCTGGTGAGTCATTACAGGCTTATGAAACTCAGACCAGCTCGGCCAAGAACCCAAATGTGCTCACAGAACACCTGGGGGCGTTTGCCCATACTGTGGTTGGGGAGTGGATTCCTTAACATGCAGCCCTGGGCTCTTACTGCCCTTCCTGGGAACGGCACAAAGCCAAGGAGTGGGCTGTCCTGCTCCCCAGATTGCCTGGGATCAGGGCTGGGAGAACATCAGGGCACGTGAGGGACACACAGAGTGACAAACATCTGTGTTAGAGCCACGTTATGAAGCTGTTATAGATTCCAGGAATATCCTGAGGT
>VXAY01005860.1:9376-22488 GCA_013399855.1 Oxyruncus cristatus
AAGAAGTTTATTACAGTCATGACATAGTACATATGTTTAGTAAAAGGTGGGGTTTTTTGTTTGTTTGTTTGTTTGTTTGTTTTTCAGGTAAAGGATATAGGAAATAAAATTTGTGTTTTCTGAAGAGAAATTTGCATTTATCCTATATGACATTTTGAAGCATTTTTGATATCATGTAGCTTAAAAATAAAATAAAATAAAAATAAATAAATGCATACTTCATAAAAATAAAACCAAATAATACCACTGGTCCATGATCAAGCTCAAAACTCATTGACATTGGAAGAAAAAAAATTCAGTGTTTATTTTTTTCTTCTTCTTTTTTTTTTTTTTTTGCATTAAATATGTGTGACGTACCCTTTTCCTCATTTATTAAAATCTGAAATTACATAAAATGCCACACTGTTCAAAAGGGAAGTCTGCTGGGAACATGTTTTAATGACTTTTTTTACTGGGAAATATGTTTGAGATAAATATGAATTGTCTGTACAAAACCTTGAAAGAGGGAGTGTAAAACATTGTCCTGGTGGAAGACTGTGCATGAGTAGTTCATTTCTTCATCCAGGATTGTAAAAATGTTTATTCATTTGACATCTTTGTTGTTCATAAATTAAATGTAAAGATTTGAGTTTTATTTTAATGCAGAAGAGAAAGCTTTTTGGACAGAACAGCAACTTACCTCTCAGATTTTGATGACTCATGGATCATTAAGCTTGGAAAAGACCTCCAAGATTGCAGGGTGTAACCTGTGGCTGAATACCACCATGCCCACTAAATCATGGCACTAAATGCCCCTTCTACTCATTTTTTGAACACTTCCGGGGATAGTGACTCTACCGCTTCCCTGAGGTTCCTCTTTCAGTGGTTCATCGCTCTCTCAGTGGAGAAATTTTTCCTAAAATCCCTGATATCCCTAATATCCCTTGGTGCGCAGTGAGGCTGTTTCCCATTTACCTATCGCTGGTTTCCTGGGAGAAGAGGTGGGTCCCTGTGCCATAGCCTCCTTTCAGGGAGTTGTAGAAATCAATAAGGTGTCCCCTGAGTCTTCTTTTCTCCAGGCTAAAAAACCCCAGCTCTATCAAACGCTCCTCATAGGATTTATGTTCCAGACCCTTCCCTAGATTTGTTGCCCTTCTCTGGACGCGCTCCAGCACCTCAATGTTTTTCTTGCAGGGATGACTCAGTACAATCCCTGTCTTCCAGCTCAGAGGAATGGGTACTCTGAAGGGAACGGGACCTGTTATTGAAGACAGAGGCGAACAAATATCTCAGCCTTTTCCTCATGCTTTGCCAGTAGGTTTACTGCCACAAGCAGTAAAGGATGGAGATTCTGCTTTTCACTCTGTTCATTACTAATGTGTTCATAGAAAATATTGCTATTGTCTCCTACAGCAGCAGCCAGGTTTAGTTCTAGTTTGGCTTTGGCCCTTCTATTTTCTTGCTGCATATCCTCACAACACCCTTGAAGTGCTTCTGAGTTGCCTGCCTCTTCTTCCAGAGGTCATAAACTCTCTTTTGTCGCCCTGAATTCCAGCCGAAGATTTCTGTGCAGCCAGGGCTTCCTGGACTCCTTTGCCCTTCACGACTGCCTCCCAAGGGACTCTCTCCTAAACAACAAAAAATCTTCCCTATGTAAGTCCAAGTTGGCAGTTCTGCTGATCCCCCTCATTATTTCTCCAGAAATGAAACCTGTTATTTCATGATTGCTGTACCAAAGACCTCTACGTCACCCACCAGTTCTTCTCTGTTTGCGAACCACTGGTCCAATATGATGTCTTATCTAACTGGCTCTCTCACCAGACAGAGAGATAGCTATTACCAGAACATAGTCAGCTTGGGAAAAATTAGCTTAAAGTATGGCCAATTAAAATAAATAAGTAATTACTCCTTTGCATGGTCAGAAAAAGAAGGAAAAAAAACAAACCCTTTCCTTCCCACTGATGAAGCTGATCTTCAGTCCTTCACTCCAAACATCATTGCCCTCACCAAGTGCTGAGGGTGGGATTTACAGTCAGTACGCTGCAGTTCCTCTCTGCCTCTGCTTTTTCCTCACACTTTTCCTCTGCTCCTCCGTGGCCCCTCTGCATTCTGCAGTTCCCTCAGGAATACCCAATTGAAGCTGTATGTGTCTCCCATGGGTTGCAGTGTGGAGATCTTCTCCACCTTGGTGTTCTTCTTCCTCCTGCTCTGACTTTGGTATTCCCTCTGGTCTTTCTCATTTTTTCTTTTTGTTCTTTCAATGTCTGGTGTTATTTGCCTTTTTTCAAACATGTTTTTACAATGGCACCACGTGTGACTGATGATCTCAACTGTGTCCTGGTGAGTCTATTGGAACCAGCTGAAACCAGCTGTGTATTGAATTAAACAGCCCAAAAAGTCTTTCCACAGGGACCACTGTGCTGCACCCACACTGACAGCACCTTGCCACAGATACCAAATACACTGCCAAGAAAAGAAAAATTATCTTGTTTTCTAAAGAGACAAGGTTCAGGAAGGTTGTTTCTTTCACTTGATGAAGCCTGCTGTCTGGGAATTGTTAATTTTTCTTGAACTCACAGTGATTTGATTAATTTGTGATAGAAGTACTTTTAGTTAGTAGTACTTAGTAGTAGAATAGTGTTAATAACGGTAAAATAAAACTGTTTGACAGTGATTGTATTTGGGGTTTGATTGGAGAAATGGCTTTCCCCCTAACTGGTCTGTTTTTAGGAGGCTGGACAAGAGGTGCTGTCCAGGCATTCCTTCTCTTTTCCATGCATGGCCAGACCCAGCAGCATAACTGTCTTATGGATTATTCATAATCAGATAGTTTGTATAATGACCTTCGGGAAACTTGTCAGATTTAGTCACAAACATTGAGCAGGATTCCAGTAATATGGAATGTGTACCTACAAACAAAAGCACGAAAATGCTTATGTTGATGTTTAGTGGTGTTGTGCATTTGGGATTTAATGGGATGTTATGTACATCAAACACTTTGCCACTGAGATTGTGGCTTTCAGGCAGCACTAGTACCCTTGGGGCAAAGTGTGTTGTGAGCACCTCTTGGGACCACAGGCATAACCAATTGCATGAGTTACTTTAGTAAATAATTCAAATGGTATAATTGTGGAGAAACACTAAGATAAGTGATTTTTTTTCACCGAATATAATCTGCTGGAACAGAAAGATTTTCCTGTATTTCTAGGCTGGTAGAATGTCAGTGCATAATGATTCACAGAGACTGGTGTAGTGTTGATCCCTTCCTCTTCCAAGAATTATGGAAGATGAGCAGTTTCATGTGCCTGAGAAATAACGTCTTACATCTTTTTTAATTAGGCTTGTTTCAGAGTTTCTCAAGCTGGTACACAGATGACTTATGCAGTGCCTCTTGGTGTTTGCTGGAGAGGCAGCAATGGTGTGCTGATAGTGTACACATAATAAATCATGTTAAAAGAGGGTGAAGCAATTCAGTGCACTTCTAATGTCACTTTGCCACAGAAGCAGTCGATGTTGCAGGAATGCCATGTGATAACGACAGCAGGCAATGAGAGAATGATGGGAGTTCATTTTGATTATATATTTGTATTAATTTGTATTATTATTTTTGTGTGGAAATACTGTAATATCATGACTGAATACTTCAGTTTTGGTTCAGACTTTGTCCACATGTTAGCTTTAATGGGCTGTTAATTCTATACAGTTTGAAATGCATATGCAACAGAGGTTCATTTTTTTTTTACCAGACATAGGCATTCAAGAAAATTGCAACATATTTAAATGTGTGCAAATGAAATTTGTTTCATCTTACTCTTCTGAGACTTTTGTGATCCTTTGAATAGTGACACATCTGTCGTAAGGCATTTTTTCATTTCACATTCGATGAGAGTGAAAAACCCACGTTAAGATGTTCCGTTAAACCTGAAGTATTTGTTTTCCCAACATCAACTCTCATAAGCCTATGACAAACTCTTCAAACAGAGTTGGTGACTCTTCCTAGAAAGCGAACAAGATCAGATGTGTGTCACTGAAAATAGTGTGGCATAACTGCTTTTATAGTAAATGTAGATAGCAGCTGCAGTGACTGTGATGCTGGGAGAGGAGCTTTTGCATACAAAACCAGAAACACTAACTCAGATCTTGTAAAACACACAGTAATTGATTACAGTAAATTGGGCATTATACCTACAAGGGTTTTTGTGAGGTGAAAAGATCAAAGGCTGTTTTAAATACTGGAATACAAAAAATGAAGTTGATTCTTTTATAGTGATAAAATACTTTTGTTTTCCCACAATGCTGGTATCAATTTTACTGTGGTTGCATAATGTACACTATGTGCAGAAAGTAGAGTAAAAGAGTGCAGAAGAGCAGTTTTAAATGAAGTTCACAGACAATTTAGAAGGAAGATTATGTTCCCCTCCTGTCTTTAATGGCAGTCTCAACTGCACTGATGAAACACAGTCACTGATGGTAAAGCAAAGTCATAAGGAGTCAAATCCCTGACTGAGAATTTTAACTCCATAAATAAGCTGCATAGGCACTTAACCTGAGAAGTCCCAGGGTATTTTAAAGCATATTTCCAATTAAATCTGACTTGAGGAACAGTAAGTAGAACAGCACTATATTTTCTTTAGTGTTAATGGGGATGCTATTTTTCTTTTGACCTGCATGTGTGGTGCATGATCTGCTGTGAAGATATCATTGGCAGATGTTAAGAATGTGGGCTGAAGTTTCATGAGCACAGCTTTTCACAGTTGTCACACTCATTTGAGACAGTAACCTGCCCTAGTTGACACCCCTTTTTTTCAAGGCGGTTGGACCAGATAATCTCCAGAAGTTCTTTTCGACCTCAACTACTCCATGATTTTATAGAAGAATAGAATAGAATAGAATAGAATAGAATAGAATAGAATAGAATAGAATAGAATAGAATAGAATAGAATAGAATAATCTTAAGCATTGTAATAGCACTTTAAGGTCCTCACTTGTTAAGGTGAGCAGTGTAATTTATGGCAAACCCACACAGTGATCTTATTGGACTTTCTACTGTTCATCTTGAAAATCCATAAATACAGTAAATTATAAAAAACAAGTCAAATCTACAAGTGTTTCAGTTTTTCACATTCATGCTGGGGAAAAATAATCAAATAAACATGGAGAAAAAATAATTTCTAGCAGAGATTATTGTATATAAATATTACTGTACTTTGGCTTAGCTTTCTTTTCGTATTCAAAGGAATGTAGACTCCTTCCAGTAACATGTCTGGTTGGTGTTCAGCTCATTTTCTTCCTGTTGAGCTAAATTAGGATCAAATACCTGTTATAATCTATGTTTTCTTTCAGAGAACAACTGTGTTTTTAGGTATGCTATTTGTTTACGAGAAACTACACAGGCCCAGGTTAGTTCGACTATTCTAGAATATCATTATATTTTATGTATTCTTTTAAAGAATAAAATAGATTACACTCTATTTGGAAATATTTTAAATATAATTGTATTCTTCAAGTGTCTTAATAGCTATTTTATTTTAAAGTTTTTCACTATTGTTCTAAAAGACACTGATTTTCAAAACCATTATTCCCTCACCTCCCTGATATACACCAGACCAACTATAAAATTACAACTGCCATGTGATGAGTCCAGAAAACTGAAACACAAATCCTAATAAAAGAACTGCAAGTCAGAAACACTTCTTTCAAAGTATGCCAAAGTATGAAAATGAAATACTTTGTAGAAATGTGCAATTTCTGTTTAATTTTCCGTTGGAAATCCATAAGAAATTTAATATCTAGTATTTTTAATTTAGTATTGTTCTATAATGTTTTATTGGTCTTTTTTAAGATTTTTTTTTTTTTTTAGCTATCAAAAACCAAACTAATAGATTCCAGAATACTTGAATTCCCTGACAGATACATACCCAACCATGACCAACTGTATAAATCATATGCAACCTGTCAAAATCCAGTTCAGAAGGAAGTGCGTTAGGCCTTTACATTCTGTATAACAAATGGGCTGAAGAAGACACTGTATAATTATATTATTATTTAGAAGCATAACAAAACTGCTCTGTGCATTTCAGGCTGTTAGTTAAAAAAACAGTTAATGCATTACTATGACAAAGGAATGAAGAGGGTGGCTGCCAGAGGCTGTAATTGGCTTCCTCGAGAGACCAATATATTTCAAAATACACAGCAAGTAACGTCTAGAGCAGAGGTATTTGATTCTACAAGACATTCACTTGAGCTTTAACTTTCTCTGTCATCAAGGCAATGGGAGTTTAATGGCTCAAAATCTTACTGAGCTTTGATGCCTTCTATCTTAAAGTACTCCAGTCCCAGAATTTGATGACAACTATTAATATTTCTTCCCGTTCAAACAATGAGATGGCATTTTAAATGATTATAAGAATTAAATTACATCTGTCTCTCTCCTGCAAAGAAAATGGTATTTTTCCTAGATACTAATTTCCATTTTTCCCAAATATGTCTACTGCTGTCATTTCTTGAAATATTTTTGCAGAAGTTTCATGTGACAATTCTTTTCCACTCATTATTAAAATGTTGTTCTCCCCCTTACTTTTTTAGTACCTTTTACCCCTATAGTTACCAAAGATGGCAAAAATCTGTATATGTTGAAAAAAAAAGAGGTGGTGTTGAGATTTCCATTTATTATTTTCAAGGTTCAGATCATATACTTCAAATTTCTGCAATGAAAACACATGTACATATTTATATAGACCCTTCTTCTCCTGTGGGTGACTATGTAGTCAAAAATATATTTGAAAAATATCTGTTTGTTTGCCTAAATTCCATGGTCTCTGTAGGTATATTACAGAACATAAAAAATAATGTGGGGAAAAAATGAAAAATTAATTCTGTAACCTAATGTTGAACTTTCATGACACTCAGTGATGCAAAAACATATTTTTGTAGGTGTTTCTTCAGGCTCCTTTGAACAGTAACCTAGTATATTTTGGTTATATTCTTCTCTCTTTGCTCTTTCTATTCCTTTTTTCTCTGAATTGCATTCATATGTTTCAGAACATCTTCCTGTTTATTTTGGAAACGTTACAGTTGTTTTTACAGTATTGCTAAAGTTCATGGGAAAAAGTATTTCATCCCAGATGCCATATATCACAGAATTACAAAGCTATTATTAAATATATATCATTTATGATTATAGGTATTGATTGTTAGTTTCTTTTATACCATGTGACACTGATATAGTAACTTGAAATACTATTTTTTTATTTCTTTCTTTCCTTCTTTCCTTTTTTCTTTCTCTTTTTTTTCAACTTCACTCTGGAGACAGGGCTGTGGTCTTTCTCAGGTACATGATGAAATTGGTTTTGTAAACACAACTAAGGTGATACATTTAGAGTAGCTATGGCAATTGGGTAAGTAAATTATTAATATTTGTGGATATTTTTTCATCACATAAACTATACTTTTTTTTCAGAATCTGAAATATTCAAGGGAAAATATTGCATTACAGAAAAAAATATAACTTTTTAAAATTCTATACATTATTTAACCATGGTTTATCTATTGCATGAATATACTGATTAAATAAGTGAAATAGTCTCCTTAATATTTACTGAATCTCAGGAATGCAACATATATCTATTGATTTCTGAGTCACTTCTCATGAAAAGTGATAAACCCTGAATTGCAAAGAAAAAGAAACAGCCTACTCTGTCTGTATTACAGAGTCTACTGGAAAATATATACCAGGGTCAAAAACTTAGTTTTCAATTAGTTTTGATTTCTTTATACATTTTTTTAAGATTGAATTCATGAATGTATAGAAAACGCTTCTCTTCAGATACTGAGGGAAGTTATTAAAACCAGCTGTAAAACTTTTTGATAGTCTAATAATACTTGAGCAAAAGCAAAATTAAAGATTTTATCACCCTGGATTATTTCACAGAAGAAATATTTTTCTTCTAATCTTGTATGCTGAAGGACTTAATTTGGATATAAGATATGCTATTTCTGTCAAGCTAAAAACTAGTATGATTTCAAACTAAAATCTGGATGAAATAAATTCAATAGTTCAGGACTGAACTTATGACCAGGATCAGACACAGGTACACGTAGATTTATTTGAATTCTTTAAATATTGAATTCTTCATTTCCACATTTTTTAATCAATTTACTACAAACTTCTCAGTTTATCTGTGCTTTCAATTCCATGATATTGAATCTGCTGTATCTGAAAGCTCATTTCTAGATCTAGACTCCAGCCTAATGGGGAAATCCTGGTTTCTTGCACTCACATTAAAAAAATTCAAGTTAATTAATTGCAGGTGAAATGAACTATAAACTTTTCAGTTCAGTGTTGTAGTATTCAATCTCCTGTTTGAATGGAAAATAAATATAATTGGAAGAAAGATTTATGTACAGAGATTGCTCTCCAGCCCTTGGCAATTGTCCAGCATTCATATTGACTGAATGAAACTGACTTTAAAAATGTTTTACTCCAAGTAAAGAACATTCTCTGTTATTTCCTGTATTTTGTATGTCTCAGAGAGACAGGAGTGGTAAGAGAGGACACGTCAAAGCATTTCTGTAATTAGCTAATGAATATTTGTGTAAGAGTAGAGCACACTTTTTTAGAGCAGATATAGTATTCTTTATCTGCCATATTTATAAAGAGGGTTTCCAGTGGGGTGACTAGAACAGGAGCCTTTCAAGGAATAGTATGACAACTAAACATTTATTTTGGTTCCATTTCTGCCTCAGAGGGTTTTCATATATTTTCTTCTACTTTACAATGTACTGAATGAAATGCCAATACTGTTTTCAAAGCTAGCACTTACAGATGGAGAAACAGGTAGTGGAACACAAACACTTGGTAAAGCCAGATAAAGTTTTGATTAAAGAGAGTGGGTTGTTTCTCATTATTTTGGGAAATTTTCTCTTGATCTTTACATCCTTGGATATATAATCTCAAATTTTTTTTTTTTTTTTTTTTTNCATAAGTCATATTTTGGGAGGAACTCATTGCAGTCATGTAAAGCATTAAAGAATAACTGTGTTGTTGATAGCCATACATGATTAAATAGACTTACTGCACATTTCTTTCAGTAATACTGCACATATAGCTAAGCACTTGCTTAATAGATCAAATCCTTGATTCAGTTGCCATTTTTAGTCCCTTGGAACACACATGAACCTAGGTCTGCTACTAAAAATGTGTTTTTTACCTGCTGACAAACTAATACTGTACTACAAAGACAAAGGTTTCTTCTGTGTATAGAGAAACGTTGTTGTCACAGTTATGTGACAAAAATGTGAATTCGTTCTCTCACAACACTTAGTATAAAGAATGAACAAGAAAAGAGGTGTGTGAGTAGTTTTGACTCCATCTTTGACTGGTGTCACTACTTTTTAAGCCCTTTGAAAGGACTAACATCAAACTGCAGGGAAAGATCAGGCTGGCAGTTATAAAATAAAGATAGCATGTAGGTAGTCTGACTCGTACATGACAAAACCCCCTACAAAATGCAGGGTGTTTTGTTGTTCTTTTTTTTTTTTTTGCTCACACATCCTGGAAAATTTCCTGTCTGAGCAATATATTTCATGCTTTCTGTTCGTATTCATGACCACTAGTGGAGAGTTGAACCTGCATGTGTCAACTAGAGAACATTGGTAGTAAAAGAAGTAAAACTGAGTTTTAAAGAGAGGTTGATTTTTTTTTCATTATTTAGATTATTTTAAAAAAATCTAATCAAAAAAATCTAAAAAAATTCAACATGGGGAGGAATAAAAAGACAATATCAAACTTTCAATATAATTCACATTTCTTTGAAAGTTAATTAGCTGACTATTCAGCACAATGGAATGTCATGTACTGTGCACTACTGTACTTCTTTTACTGTTTTTCAACAGAAAGGAGTACTTTTTGTTTCCTTCAAGCAAATTTGGAAGAAACAAGCCTGAAAGGTTCCAAATAGGAAACATAGTACCTTGGGGCTTGAAGCACATTTTATTTTCCTGAGTTAAGATCTTCCTAATTAGTTTCAGAATGAAACAGAGTCACAGGTCAGGGAATAGGTCACTCTAATGAGAAAAATAAGATCTGTAGGTCTTCTCAAGAGCTATTTTATTTTCATAGTGGAATATTTGTAGACTTTTATATCTTGTTTCTCCTGAGAACTTTTCCATTGTGAAGTTGTGTTTAAAGTTGTTGTGCAAAAGTTGTTTTTTTGCTTTTTCCTCCAGAATTTTCTCTTCTCTCATGTTGAGCTATAATTTTAAAGGTGGTTATACCTTGAATGAGAGATTTTAAGATCAATGCGCAGTTTAAATTTTGGAGGAAGCTTTGTAGGAAAAAGTAGGTTGACAGAAAAGAAGAGGCATTATTTTTTCTGGTTTTGAAATACAATTATTGTTGAAAGCACTGGTGGGACATTTACAGTACAGTATGCAAACAATCTTAGATCCTGTCCTCAGGTACGTAGTTTTTTTGGAAAAAAAATCTGTATGTAATCATACATTTATCCCCTGAGAAAACACTAATGACCAAATTTAAACAGATTCTAAATACTTCCATGGTTTAGGATCTTGAGTTTTACAGTAGGTACGAGGAAAACAATTTGGACGCATCCCAAGTAATGTTGTATTCACGTCTGAGGGCATGTGAAATGTTTCTAAAGACATTTTTAACATAACTAGTACATTAAACTATGTTATATATGTTAACATAACTATGCCAAGCTAGCATAAGGCACACAGATGTGCTAATAATAACACTAAATGTTCAACTTAAGCCCTTTCTGTGCAAAAACCTCTCTGCCTGTGGTCCCCAATAGCTTCCTTTCTCCATCTTAAAGCAACCCTTTTCTCTGTGTCTTCACCTTTCACTTCTCACTTCCCTATTATTCTCAACTCCTCTGCTTCATTTTTTAATCTGTCTGTACCTGAGGCATTTGAGAAGGGACTAAGTTACCTGATAAATACTTTTGAAAAGCTGCAGATTTTCCAAGCAATGATTACCTATGCCTGAAATATTTCATCAGTTTGATGAAGAAAATGGAAACCATAGGAAACAGAGCTCAAATTGAGATGAAATGCCGATTGAAACTGACATTTCTGTGCAGAACGTTTTTATGTATGCAATTTTTATATTCACATATATATTTATATAAAATATATACATGAATGAATTGCTGAAATAAATAGACACATGTTTCAAACTTTATAAATTAATTTATTATGTTGTTTAATATTTTTTTGGTCACTAAAGAACACTTGACAAATATCTTTTCTGTCAAGGGAAGATGGTAATCTGAGGAGAAATAATTTATAAAGAACAACATGTAATAATCACTATAAAATCAACAGTTTCTCATAATATTTATAGTTGCATATTTTACTTAAAATAAAAACTATAAAGTAGGAAAAAGAATGTTTATTTGTTCATGTTGAAAGTAGTAAGAACTGTGGGGTGCCTGCAAAGAAAAACAATATAATAAGGACAGAGCTGGTGCAAAACAATCCAGTCCTTTATGTATTCTAAAGACCTCGGTGGCTCCACAGATTCATTCCTCAGTCGTGGTTTTGGATCTGCTGGAATATTTTGTGTAACATTACTGATGTGTGAACCTGACACATACACTCCTGTTTGTCAGCATATATGAGGGAAATGAAGCAAAACACTATGATAAACTGAAAACCTTTGCTTTGTTGTGTGTAACCACAAACTAACTTAAAACAAAAGAAAAAAAAAACCTTTACCAGCAAAGGTTATTATTATTCAGTAAGAGAAATTCTATTACTTCTCAAGAGTCAAGGAGCCAAATCTTTGAATGAAAGCTTGCATTTCTAGAGAAAATCCTTCATGCAAAAAGGAAGAATTGCTGACAATAAAAATAAGAAATTTTGAGCCATATTCCTTGTCTTCTTGCTCTATGCTGCTGTTTTGGGCTGTAGGATAATATTTAAATGGCGAGAGAATGGATTAGAAGAGAAAATTGCTTAAGTTTACTTTATGGAACAGTTGTGGAACACTGAGACAGTCAGATATAGAAACACTACATACAATAAAAGCTGAAAGCCAAATTATGTAGCTTATTTATATTTGTGCAACTACATGAACTAAATCAATTCTTCCCTGTGATCAAACATTGCTCCTTTACTCCTCTCCCGGAGAATGTAAAGGTAAATATCGGTCCAGAAGCAGGGTTTATGTCCACTAAAGAAGCAAAAAAATTTCCCCAGAGAAATATAAATTTGAGGTTGTATGGTAATGCTGTGGAGTTGTAGGACAGAACAAACAGGAAAGACAAAAATGGAATTGCATGATGAGTAAGTTTATCCTGTGTTGAAGAGAAGATGGGGTCCAGCATGATTTGGGGGAAGCGGAGTGGAGGGTAAGAAAAAAGTGCTGTGGTGTGTTTGAGGCCATGCCAAGATCTCGGGGTATACATCGAGTCCTATGAAATGAGAAAAACAGACCTGTTTTTCGTGACTGACATCAGGAAAAGTCATTGTTTATCAAGATATTGTTCTGCATTCAGATAAGCACTTACAGCTGAAGAGCTGTCATCTGATAATAAAGAACACATTACATTTGGCCTAAAGTGTATTAAAAGTGCTTGAATGTCCAAATTTTCGGTCCAGTTTTCATCTGTATTAATCACTTAAAATTTCCAAAAAGGTTCATTAAAGCAGGGGTGTTAAGAACATTCAGAATTGACCCAACATTTACAACTTGCAATTTCATTGCAAAACAATCGGGTTTTCATTTGCAAGTTATTGAGTTGTAAACAAAGTTATTTTGCTTTCCATTTTGTTTTCTTTTTTTAAATTTTTTTTTTTTTTTTTTTGTCATGGTTTAGCCCATTCCCCTCAATATTAGAGTAGAAGATGGTTGATTCCAGGTGAAATTCCGGCTAAGTAGACAATAGAGGACTTCTCTGACCTCTCAACGAATTACATATTTAACACAAACCGGAAAAGAAGGGTTGTAGTTGTGTGTGGTGCAGAAAGAAATTCGGAGCCATGATGTGAGGGTAGCAAGGCCTCCCCCGAATGGGGGCCAGGCCCCCTCCTCCCCTGGCCTTGGGCCGGGGGCAGGCATGGCACTGAGGGCTCTGGCCGAGGCATGTAGCAGAGTGGAGAGGAAA
>VXAY01005863.1:0-20551 GCA_013399855.1 Oxyruncus cristatus
ACCTCATCACAGTCTACAGCTTCTACTGATCACTTCCCTGGGGAGCCTGTTCCAGTGCCCAACCACTCTCTGGGTGAAGAACCTTTTACTGATATTCAACCTAAACTACACCTGACACAACTTCATGCTGTTCCCTTGAGTCCTGTCACTGGTCACCTCAGAGAAGAGATCAGTGCCTGCCCCTCCTCTTACCCTCATGAGGAAGCTGTTAGACTGTGCTGAAGTCTTCCCGCAGTCTCCTCTTCTCCAGGCTGAACAGACCAAGTGATCTCAGCTGTTCCTCATTAGGCTTCCCCTGCAGATTCTTCTTCAACCTGGTGGCCCTGCTCTGGATCCTAACAACTTAATGTCTTTGTATTTATCTATATTAAAAGCTGTAGCTGCATCACCTGCAGCACTGTTATTCACACTCTTATAGCTTTAAAAGATTTACATATGTTTATTTCCTGGATCCTGTTCCTATTTGGAACAATAATAAAAAAAGTTAATTAATTGTGCCTACATCTGAAATATCAGTCAGTTTCATTTGCACCTTTTACATGCTGCTATGAATTTTAGCACTTTACAGATCCTGTTATTTTCCAAATTCCAAATTTAGTACATAAACATAAGGCAAGATTTCTTTAAGGAGGTCTCTTTTCTGGAAGACTATTTTAATAAATGTTAGTTGTATAGTCATCAAGAATATTAAGATATTAATCATGTTCTTCCACTTCTTGCTTTTGAGAACTCATGGTAATATCACATATAGTAAGGCTTTTATCAACAAGCACATCTTTTAATTACCAAGAATAAAACTATTTGCAACCATTTGTGGAAAAATATAACTGAAATATATTGTTTAGTCCAAAGAACATCAATGTCAAATGAAATAGTTCTTTTAGTATAGATGATTTATTTTCTAAGTTAGAAAAGACAAAGATGCTGGAACTATCAGAATGCAAAAAAAGACTAAAGAAAAATTACATGAAATTTTTAGATTATTTAAAGCACAAAACAGCATATGTGCCTGACCCTTTAAGTATATTAAATCTATTTTATCTTTTCCATAAAAAAGGGACCTTTTGCACACTCTAATGCACTTGCTGCAGTGTAATTTACAAGTGAAATATAAAGATGGGAAATTAATTAATAAGATGTATAAATCTATGAAGTCATAATTAATGAATCTACACTACTGTAGTCCGTCACTGGTTGATACTTGCACTGAGATTCTTCAGCCACTTTTGTGACTGGAACTGTATGTTTTTTGAGAACAGAACTTCTTCCCAGCAGTATGGAAGATGGCAAAACGTACCTCATTATACAAATCTTGAGATGTTACAGCATGACAAAGTGAACAATGTAATGATCTGGTGAGCAGATGGGTACCATCAGCTTGCAGTCAGCTTTCATGTCATAGTGAGGTCTCTGAGAAATTGCCAAATCTTCCCAACCTTCATCCCTTTCTTCCTCCCTCCATCCCTGTCTTCCTTTCTACTATATCTCCTTCCTTTTCTTTCCTCCTTCATTTTCCATATTTCCTTCCTTCCTCTTCCCTCCCTCCTCCTTTCTTTCCCTCCTCTCCCACTTTTCTTTCATCTTATATAGCTCAAGACATATCTACTGAACTTTATCTCACAAGTATAGATCTGTTCCTACATGGCATGTTCACAAATGCTAGTGCCTTTTATAACATCTGTGTCACGTGTCATTCATAGTAGGCTACTCATCCTTGTATAAAACCATGTCCATTCTCAAGGCATATGCTTTGACTGCTTTGAAAATATGGACACTATTTGTCTATCTCATAATTGGTTTGGGCATAAGCGGCTCTTGCTCTTAGTGACCATAAGATAGTGTGCTCTTATAATATCTCCCGCTGACAAGTGGACTTGGCTTGTCTAGGCATGATTATATCTTCCTGAAATATCAAAAGGCTGTTGAGCTGTAACAGCTTCTGTACAGTAGGGTCACTGTCATTTCATCAAGATACATTCATAAGTATAATTTAAGTGCTAGGACCTGTGGGACAGCAAATATTGCATTAATGAGCCCATCTACTCTTTTGGATTTATTTTAATCTAAATTTCAGGAAAAGGTAAAAATTTTGTCAAATGTACTTAGCTATCAGTAAAAGACTATCAGTTGCCTTGTGCTACTTACTAAGTCATAAGCATTTTCAGCCTGGTATGCCATCAAGCACAAACAAGAGTCAATGTGTCTTGTCTTTCAATCCTGACACCCATCTATGTTTTTCAAATGCTATATTCCCCTTGGTTCATCCTTCCTTGCTGTGTAAAACTGAAGTATTATGGCTCTTGGATATGACTTGCATCTGTGTTCTCCTGGGAATTTTCTAGATTTAGGCACAGTCTGACTGTATCTTAGAGCTTCTATTATTAAACTCATAGTTACAGTGTTATGTTTATATTACTCAAATAAACACTACTATAGACCCTAGACTATGCAATATTGGGTTCATTTTTCTTTCTATTCAGAACAATTATGTGAAATACTTGAAGAAATTGCAGGCATAAAATCTACCTCCATCCTAAACAACCCAACTCTGTACTGATCTCCAAGCTTCTTTCAACAGAACATTTATATTCTAAATGCCTTCTTAATAATTATATCCTACAATTATTGTTTTAAATGTATAGTGAACTACAGTTGCATTCAGATTAAAATGAGCAGACAGATTTGTAAAGAGAAAATTGCTATGAAAAGCTATGTTAAGCATCTGAAGGCAACAAGAAGGCTGAGTTTCAGTCACTATACTCTTTAATGCCTTCTATAGATTATTTCTAATTCCATGTTTAGTTTTATCGGTATTTATTAGCTGATATCGTTTATAAATATAATACATCTTTTCTCACTGCCCTTTGCAAGACCATGTGCAGGTTTTATTTTATTTTCCTTGAAAAACTGTAAAATAAAAAAAATAAAAAAAGAAATTACAGTAATAGCAATTTAAGAATTAGTAGTGAACATCTAAGGAAGAACAGGCATCCAAAAAGTGAAAAGATGTTCTGTCTGTAAGGAGATGGGAAAGAATTAGTCTGATTTGTTATACTATGCTATATTCTATCATCTCTTCTGCACAGGATGGCAATATAGTAAGGAAACAAAGGGAGTTTAGGCATTAGAATAAAGAATTGTATTACTTAAAATAGTGTGATGTCTGTAACCTCAAAACAAATTCATTCATTTAATGTGTATAGTGTGATTTCTTTAGTTATTTAATATGTTAAAGATTTAGTGAAAATTACATTGCTTCTCCAAATACCAAGATCACACAATAACTTATGAAAAAAAAGATTTAGTTTAATAGAAATAATTTTTAAAAAGTAAGTTATAAATTCATTGGAAAATATGATATTAATAATCTTTTAAGGAAAAAATTAGTTCCCTGAAGAATATGTTGGAAACGTATTCATTTGCAGAAAAGAAAAAACCCCAACATTTTATACATATACATATATATACATAAAAACCCCTATATATATAATATATGTATTTATATTTACTTTTTTTCTGAACTAAACAGTCACATAAGTTATTATCAAATAGCATGGGCAACCTTATATCTGCCTTCATAAAATGTATCTGATACAGTCTGATATGTTCTATATACACTAATATATAGACTGCATATGGTTGGATCTCAGCTTGAAATGAATTTTGAGACAGTAATAAAATGATAACTTTACCATTTTATTTTTCTTTAAAATAAAGCATCTATTAAATGTTTTTGTTCGGTTGGTTTGGGTTTTTTCTTTTTGGGTATTTTTGTTTGCTTGGGTTTGATTTTGGGGTTTTTTTAAGGGATCATGAAGAAAACAAAGTATCAAATCATGTCAGGTTAAAAATGTTTTTACAAGCCCAGGTAATTAATACAAACTGAAAGTGATAAATCAACTTTTTTTCATCCAAATTTTTAAGACGACACTCAAGTCTATGTTGACAAAAAAGGTCCTGTTCCAAATCTGAAGACAAGGAAGAAAACCATTTCCTGAACTGAGTCATCTTTTAGTATTCTGCCCTGCATTTCATCAGCCAAACTGTTCACTTCATCACAGCTCAAGTATACATCCTCAAAACATTTTATTAGCAATATACTAAAATCTGTGTAGCACCTGCAAGTGTTTGCACAATCCCATGTATTTCCAAATTATTTTAGATCTGACAGTCTTACTTCTCTTACAATAGTGCAATTTCCACTTTTTACTCTAGAAATAAGTATTGTTATTTATCTCATAGTAACCTTCTGTAATATTTTAAATAATTTGTTAAAATTCATTTTTTTAAAGACTTGCTAGTTGGCATATTGTATTAGAGTGTCAGTGAAATGTACAATTTACTCTCCAAGGTCTTGATTTACATTTAACCTTGGGAAAAGTCATTGGAATTTGCCTTGGCCTAATGTTAATAACAGGTAAACTCAAGTGCAAGTTATCTAACTCCTTTAAAAGGATCACTGAACTGCTCAGCATTTCAAGCTACTCTATTTGAAGTTGTACCAGGGGAGGTTTAGATTAGATATTTGGAATTTTTTTTTTTTTTTTTCATGTAAAGGGTTGTAAAACATTGGAGCAGGCTGCCCAGTGAAACTGTGGAGCCACCATCCCTGGAAATGTTCAAAAATTGTGTGGGTATGGCACTTGAGGACATGGCTAAATGGTGAACATGGTGGTGGTGCTGGGTTGATGGTTGGACTTGATGATCTTAAACATATTTTTCAACATTAATGATTCTATGATTCTATAATTTAGTAATTAACAGTAAACTACAGGAAGCATTCATGGCTGGTCTTTTCCCAGAGTAATTACACTTGTCTATTGTAAAGTGCTATGCGAGAGATATTCACTAATTATCCTGATTAAGTATACTAAACACTGAGTTGATATACTCAACAAATACAACAATTATTTATAATTCAATTATAAATCTATTAAAAAACGGGGAAAAAAATTGTGCAATGCCAGAAGGTTATCGAAACTCACAGGAAGGTTATCAAATTCACAGGAAGTTTTGAAAAATAGACTACTGAAATATGGAATGAAATCATGCCAGGAGAGTACATTTGAGAATACTTACATCTACTAGGTCAGACAACTTAATTCATGTCATTTATTGTAGTTCTGACAAGAATTTTTGGTGTATATATCTTTGTTACTAGCTAAGATGAATTGATCTGTATTGTGTTTGGAAGAATAATTACTATTACTAGAGTTGTCTAACACTAAAGTGACAATTGCCTAAACTGTTTTAGCATCAAAAGACATATGAAAAGTTCTGTCTCATATTCTCATCACCTAACTTAAAGACATTCTCCTTTCCTCTCAAACTAGAATATTCCTTCATTGCTGAATTAGTGTCTTCAGGGTATTGGTTCCCTGAATCAGTCTCTGGAAACACAAGCCCTATAAAACACAGTCTTAATGAAGGTACTCTGCACAAACACAGTGTGAATGTTCTGACTCTGAGTTTGAAACAATTACCAAAGAAGCATGATCAAAGTAGCTTTGATTACCAAAGTAGCTGGATCAGAGAACAGGAAGATGGGTTGTGAATTTTATTGTCACATCTGGGTCCTGTGGGACTGATAGATGCTATGGTCTGTGACACAGAACAGGCATGTAGTCTGGAGAAGAGCTGACTTTCTTGATCAGCAGATCAGTTCATCTGCTATACTTGGATACACAGAAAGTGAGGACAAGTACTGCCTGTGGACCATGTTGAAAGTACTCTGGAACAAAGTGTCTACCAAGCAGCTGTTTACGGAGAAGCCTGGATGTAACGAAGAATCCTGAGGATAACTAAAACTCTAACCCTGAAATTTCTGCTTTAATTTTTCAAAAAGTAAGCAAAAAGTAAGCTGTAGAAAAGGCAAAGAAAAAAAAAATCAACTGGAATACTTTCTCAGAAAGTATTTTATAATAAAAGTTAAATACCTTTGTGATACTTGAATAGTTGGAGAGATACAAACTCTTATTGTGGACACGTTGCCACATATTTTACGGTACTTTTGAAACTTTTACTCAGTGTCTGGGAAAGTTGTGGACAGATTATCTGGAGTGCAATCACACAGCATGTATAGGACAAGAGATCAGGCCCAGTCAGCAGCGTTTAGAAAAGGCAAATCCTGCTTGACCAATCTGTTCTCCTTTTATGATCAGGTGACATGTGTAGTGGACGAGGGGAAGGCTGTAGATGTAGTCTACCTGGACTGCAGCAAATCCTTTGATAGTGTCTCCCACAGCATTCTCCTGGAGAAGCTGGTGGCTCACAGCTTGGACAGGGGCACTCTGCTGGGTTAAGAAGTGGCTGGATGGCAGGGCCCAGAGAGTGGTAGTCAATGGAGTCACATCCAGTTGGCAGCTGGTCACTAGTGGTGTTCTCAGGGGCTCAATATTGGGCCCAGTCTTGTTTAATATCTTTATTGATGATCTGGATGAGGGATTTGAGGGCTCCCTCAGTAAGTTCACTAAGATGACACAGAACGATGACACTAAGGTGGGTGAGAGTGTTGATCTGCTGGAGGTTAGGAAGGGATCTGGACACCGCATCTGTCTCTCAGGGCTGAGACCAATGGGATGAGGTTCAACAAGGCCAAGTGCCAGGTCCTGCACTTTGGCCAGAACAACCCCATGCAGAGCTACAGGCTGGGGTAAGAGTGGCTAGAAAGCTGCATGACAGCAAAGGACCTGGTTGACAGCCTACTGAGCATGAGCCTGCAGTGTGCCCACAGGGCTCAGAAAGTCGATGGCATCCTGGCTTATATCAATGTGGGCAGTGGGACTGGGCCAGTGATCATCCCCCTGCATATGCAGCACTGGTGAGGCCTCACATCAAGTGCTGTGTTCATTTCCGTGCCACTCACTGCAAGACACTGATGTGCTGGAGCATGTCCAGAGAAGACCAATGAAGCTGGTGAAGAGTCTAGAGGACAAGTCAGTTGATGAGTAGCTGAGGGCGTTGAGGTTGTTTAGCCTGGAGAAAAGGAGGCTCAGAGGAGACCTTATCACTCTCTAGAACTACCTGAAAGGAGGTTGTAGCAAGGTGAGAGTCAGCATGTTCTCCCAGGCAACTAGAGACAGGACAAGAGGAATGGCCTCAAGCTGTGCCAGGGGAGGTTCATGTTGGACATCAGGAAGAATTTCTTTCTGGAAAGTGTGGTTAAACATTGGAACAGGCTTCTCAGGGAGGTGATGGAGTCAACATCCCTGGGCATGTTCAAGAAATGACTGGGCATGTCACTTAGGGCTATGGTTTAATTGACGTGGTGGTGTTCATTTCAAGGACTCGATGATCTAGAAGGTCTTTTCCAATCTTAATGGTTCTATGATATTCAACTCCATGAAACAATTATGAAATATATGTGAATTGATAAGATTTAAAAAATCATCATATCTTCCTTAAAACCCCAAATACAATATGTATTTTCTTTCTTAACACTAAAAGAACTATGGCCATTTTGGTATCATTCATAAAAATGGGAAAAAAGGTTGACCATACTTTCTTCATTTAAGTGACAATGATTAGTGATAAAGGAATATTTCACAGAATACTTTTACAACTAAGGATCACAATCCCATAATCCACAGCTTTCTCTGAGGAAACTGACATACTTAACAAGTGGTTTTATTAAAACATAGTCAGTCCCATTTCCACATCCATGTTGCTATCAGCCCTGCCCCCTAGAGAAACACCAAAAACACATTCTGTAGCAGGAGTATCTTTTCAGACTAACCTTTGTACTGATCTGACAGTGCAAGAGGTCAGGATTTTTTTGGTTTGTATTACTACCTGTGCTTGTGCCCAGTGACTGCTGTCTCCCTTTTTTCAGTTTGTCTCTGGAGAAACACGTAAAAGAGGACTGAGATGGTCCCTTGACTGACAGGTCAACTTTCAGCATGAATGTCACACGCCTCTCAGTGAAGACCTCAGAATGCTGATGACTTGCTGCAGTTGTTGACTGCTCTTCTTGAGGGAGATTTATGTGTTGTTTTTGGGATCAAGAGGTACACTGTTGAGCTGAGCATAATACCAAAGTAAAAAATAGATAGTAGGAAAGCTTTCTGTCTAATATTTTTAGAGGTATTATTAGTAAGCCTTTGGATATTAATTTGGTCTATGAGTATTAGCACTATCCAAATTGAACTATTAGGCTGTTAAAACACTGATTGTACAAACAATAAATTCTTCTCTCCAGATATATATATAGAGAGAAGTCTCTTTACAGTTATGACCTTTTTCAAAGTACTCTGGGTGTAATTTACTGGTTAAGTGAACAGACCACTTTAAACTAAAGCACCTGGATGATGGAAGCTTCTACCAAGGTGGCTTCAAGCAAAACCACCTCATCTTATAGTATCTCCTGTCACACAAGTGAGGAGAGAACTCATTATGGTCTGTAAATTGGACCATTGGGGAAGGCAGGAAATATAAGTCTCCCTTACAGGAATATATTAAAAAAAAACCACCCTCAATAATCTCAAGCACTCTACAGAGGCTTGGTTTTTAATCAGTCCCATCTTCCCACCTATGGAGTAAAAAGCCACCCAGATTCAACAAAAGATACTCAAATGGAAAACTACTGCTCTTAATCTACTAAACATTGTCTAGGGTACATACCCTGAGGAGTACCAGTATAGATATAGCTAAAATATTGCTATTTCCTGTTGGTTGTGAATGAGTCACATTAATTTTCTATGCATCTTCAGAGAACAGGATCACAAGATGCATCAAAATTTCTGAGACATCGTTCTTGTTAGGAGAGGCATAAAAGACACCACCTCTGGTGGAGGAGCCCAGGCCAGTGCACCCAAAGACCTGGGAGTCCGTCTGTCCTAGACCAATGGATGCAGCTGTTGCATTCCTGTTTGCAGGCTCAACAGCAGCTAAGATGAACATGTATGCCAGAGACACACACATGCAGAGGACACTAATGCAGCCAGCTAATAAACTACCCAGAGATAAGGCTTTGCCTTTAACAGCACAGACAACACATAATGATACCATAATGCACATAAAACATATGTACAAACAGCCAAATCCCAGTCCTCTTCTCAGACTGATCAGGATTGAAGCTTGCTAGTAAAAGCACACATCCCCTTACTCTCTTAAAAGCACAAACGTGTTTGTGAACCCCTTGAATAGCAGTGTGGGACCTCAGCTCATTTAATATTGATACCCAGATCCTGGGCCTCCTACTCACCAGGCAGTTCAGCTTCAAGACTGCTAATGAAGTGCAAGTGCACATTTATGCATGTGTACACACACACACAAGCTTAGGGGAAAATATAAACATTCTGGTCTTCCTAGTGGCTCATGGCCAGGCACACAGGCCCTGTCACTCTTGCTCCCCCTCTACCTGCTGATGCTGGCACTCTCAACTGCTTCAGCTGGCACCAGGCACGGGACCCACATCACCCAAGGTCTCATGCCAGTCACTGGCACTGAATTGACTCACTGCAGATACACTTTGCTATGATCTGTGGTCTCCCTTCAGCTGCTGATGCTGAGACCCTCATTCACTCCAGCTGCTGGCACCAAAGACATTAAGGCCGCTATCACCAGTGGCCTAAATCCAGTTGCAACCTCCAAATTCGCTCACTTTTGTATCTCCAGTTCTTTCATCTAGACCTTACAACACTCACAGATGGGGAGAGAGCAACATTACATGGAAAGAGAGATAAATATTTAACAGAAAGAATGGATAAATGGATAGACCACAGTGATTCATGGCAGGTCTTAGTCAGACAAGAGTGCTGAACAGCAAACTGTTCACACTCTACCAGCCAGTTTTATACCTCCTTCCTCTTTGTTCCCACCTCATCCTTGTTTCACTCAGATTCTCTTTCCCTAAACATTTCTTAGTAAGTCTAAGGGTGCAAATTCTGGTATGAATTGGAGCATTCAGTCATAAGAACAATGACAAGCCTAATGTTAGCTGTTTGCTATTAAGTTATGTTAAAAATGTTCTTTCAGAAAAGAGTAAAGAGAATTTTGAGATCTCAGTGAATGAACTAAACAATTAATATTTAATAAAACCACATAATTGACATAAACAATTTACATTGCTTCTCTCATAGATCCATTCTATCATTGTGAACACAACTTGAACCCAGAAACCTTTACTTATTTTGAATAAAACCTTGCAAATAACAATTGTAACTAAATATACAATAATTTTATTATAATTTTATTTGCATCTCATCAATTTACAGTTACAAGAAAAATTCATATATTCATTCAGATCATGTGAAATAGTTGCTTATTTCGTTTTAGAAAAAAGATATGACAAAGTTTACAAAACCTTAATCATAATGAGCACAATCTTGGTATTATGTTTGTGTTTTCCATGTAAAAGTTCAATATCAAAACAGAAGAGTGTTTTGCTGTAAATTTCACACAATTAAAATAACATTCAAGTAACAAGAGTCATAATTACACACTCACCTTTTCTGAGAATGCCCTACAGCCACCATGGAACAACAATGGAAAAATGTCTCTTTTCATTGAAAGATGTCTGTTTTCATGTGGGTTGGTATTTTTAGGTAACTCTTCTTGAAATTTCTTTTGCAATAACAAACACCTTAACACAGTATCATAGGAAGAAATGCAGACTTAAAACAACGACATTTGGTTAGAAAATAAGTGCAAAATTGTACTGCATGTTAGTCAACCAGTCCTATTGCAAGGTGTGCTGATATACTGCACACTTTTCTTTTACAGCAGAGCCTAGGGCAATTTATATCAGAGCAGAAAAACACGAGCTAAATTCCTGTAAGTCTGCCTTCCCCTTCTATGATACTTGTGTTTAGGAACAAGAAAGGATTCCCCATTTTCTTTTAGCTAGGTGGAGAATAAAAAGGCAGCTAATGCACATTCAACGGTCTCTTTTTCTCCTTCTCAATCCTTTGCAGCTACTTGGAGACCAGATTGCCATGACTGTTGCCATCCACTAGTTCAGAGTATTGAACTGGTTTTGTTTCATGATGGGTTTTGGTTTACTGTATGTGGAAGGGTGTTCCTCCTGTCTCCTCCTCTCCTCTCCCTCATCGGGTCAAAATTGCAAGAATAAAAAAGATTTTTGTAGGGAAAATTTCAGAAGCAGTGTACCCACACAATTTACATGAAAGGACAAGAGTAAGCATTCTAAAAAGATATGGACAATGAGGGGAAAAACTAACTCTAGAAAACTCTTCTAACAGACTTTTCTCCTTTTAAAAAAGCTGGGTTTTTTTTCAGTTTTCTCAGAATTATGCTGTGATGCTTCTACAGTGAAGGAGAGGGAGAAAAAGGACAGTAATATCAAATACATTTGCTTGGAATTTAAAATTCATCATACCTATCCCATTTTTATAAAATATAATTCTATACAGACTTAAATGTCAACAAGTCTTTCACTACAAAAATAAAGATTGACTTGTTTGGCTCTTGGATCCCTCTAACTCACTTATGCCTTTCTGTTTTTTTCTTTTAACTCTTCATCTCAATGTAATAATTTGTTTATATTCTGTGATTGTCAGGGATAATTGATGCTTTCAAGAAAGAGACATTTTGAAAAGTTTTGCTGTCATTGGATATTCAAGAGCTAGCTTTATACTTAGCTCATTCTTAAAGAATGTTCTTCTGAGTATTGCTACTCTTCTTATATCAACAGAGTAAATTTCTGCTGTGAAGCTCAGAATGAATAGTGTTTTTAAGTTTTTAAGTTTTACTCTTCTAGCTCCCCAAAAATTGTTTACAGTAGGATGGCTTTAGGTACATTTTGATTAAACTTTTCTCATGAAAACATCTTATTTGTCCAATATATGAAAAATAAACCAAAAAACTTCCTTCTTTTTAATCATGACATACCCTTAAATCATAAGATTGTTGACTCTGAATTATTTCCATCTTATATTTCTAGCACATCTATTAAGAGTATACTGAAATTATGAATACAAATGTTATGATCATTCCAAATCATCAAATCAGAACTCTTTCTGAATCTTGTGAACTCTGTTTTTAAGAGTCAGTGAGAAAGTGATTATGAGTCTTCCTTTGTTATACCATTAATAGGTGAAAGGTACCAAATATGAAAAGCTTCTATCACTTGTATGATTTCACTTTAATACATGAGTACTTTGGAATAGTCACATGGAAGTCTGATTTCTTCATTTTATAAAACCTATTTTTTTAAAAAAATCTGAGGACGTGGCAAACTGTGCAACAATCATCTAAAATACCTGCTTTAATAAAGCAAAAGTTCATACCACTATTATAACACAGAAACCCATTTTTGTAACACAGGCGACAAAGGTGTTTCTTACCTGTAAAGCCCTTGTCACAGTTACAAAGAAAAGTATTTGGAGTAACATTGACGCAGTTGCCATGGAAACATGTAGATGGCTGGCACTGTCCAACTATTTCTGTACAATTTTTACCTATTTGAAAGGAATAATAGAAACACTGAACTTAATAAATATTTAGGGGTTTTGGTGAAGTTTTTTTAAATGTCAAATGTATAGCTACAATACAGATAGGCAGATGGATAGTTAGGTACTTGTGTCAACATTGTTAGTTTTCACCAAAATTACTGAAATTCTAAAGCAAGGCAGAAAGATATTAACCTGCTTTTGTTGGAGCTACTGTGCTCAACCTCATCTGCCACGTAGTCACAAATTCAAATATACCTTAAAATGCAGAAATGCTGCTGGAACAGTAGTATTTTTTCCTTTTAATATAAATATAGCTTAACGTTTCCTCCAGCATTGAGAACGAGAGATGTTCTCATGTGGAGTGGAATTTGACAGAATTTTTCTTAATATTCAGCTTTCTGGAAATTGCAGTTCCACTTGTAAGTTTATAATGGTATTTCAGCATGCAGGTCTAAATACTATATAATTATGCTTGCCACTTGAATTACTGCTATGACATTATTGATGGTCCAACAACTTTTTAAATTTCTAATAGACTTTATATTATGGGTGGCACTTTTTCTCCCTTATTCTTGTAGCTATGTCCATAATATATGGTGGTTTATTCTCCTAATTTTTCTTGTTTACATACAGCTTATTTATGGGACCAGTACTGTTAGTAGAAAATTATGGCATTACCCAAAACTTTCCTATGTAGGCTCACAGAATATTTCAAGCATTACTTGTTGTTAACATTAAGCACGATGATTGCTTTTAACAGAATTGCTTTTGAATTTCTCCATTAATTTCAGTTAAATTAGTACCAGACACTTTTTGATGTTATTAGTTCAAAGAATTTTATACAGCCCCGAGAAATCATAGCAGAAATATTAAACATACTGCATACCATCAATTTTTTCCAATATATTACTACACTTTGAGTAATTATAAAAATATTGTTCTCATAACATTGACTCATTCATACCTGCATAATCTTCTATTGGCAAATGCATTAATAACCAAATTATTACAAGCTTTGAAAAGCAATTAAAAATAAATTACTGAAAACTTTATGCAACATAACCTTCATTTCTGTGTTCTATGAACCTCACTTGTTCATGATTCATCAGCTGTTTCATAGCACAACATCACTATTGAGAGAGCACAGAAGTTCAGTCCAGCTAAGGAACATTGCAATAATTCTGCTCCACAAGTATAAAAAAGAGCTACAACAATCCATTTTGTGATGTGAATTAATATTTCTTGTACTTTCTAAAGTGTGCCCAAATTCCATTGCTTTGAATCCAGGAATAATATACTCATAATATCCTTAATCCTTTTCCTTAACTCCCTGAAAGGAAGAAAATGGCTAAGTAAGAATTTATCTAATTAAACTGTACTCTCTAGTATTGCAATCCCAACACCAAGTTCAGTTTCTCCAATGAGTTTTGAGTAAGTACTGCAATATTTCCTAGATAGAATCGGATGACTTTTTTTTTTCATTTGTGAAAAATTTAATTTGATGATAACAGTATGTTTAATGAATTCCCATTAAAAGGAACGTTATGCTACAGAACAATCTGGAAGAAAGGATTAAGTATTTTTCTTTGTTTGTTCTTGTAATTAAATGTTTGACCTTTCAATTAAAAACAAATTTTGATTTAAAAAATTTCCCTGGTGTAACTTAACGGTCCTTAAAACTGAAAATGGAGGGGATTTGCAGCAGGTTGAATGAAATGCTCAACAAAACCATTTACTTTTTTTCAGCAGTTTGGTTAAGTAACTACTTTTTGGGAGTTTACACCAAATGATTTATGTTATTTGGTATAAGAACTTACATTGCTGAACAACAACAAAAAAATCAGTTACTTCTGTAAGTTCTCAAGTGCTTATTAATGTCTCATGCTTAAGTAGGAAAGAAGCATGATAAGAACTTATTCTGTTTTTTTCTACAATGCACTTATGAATGTCAGCAAGTACAAACTGTCTTCAAATTCTTGCACAGTCTCTTATAAGTGACTACTTGTAAAAGTGACTCAGTGCAGGTGTTGTAGTGGCAGTGGAAAATCAAAATTATACAAAAACCTTGTAATTATGTTCTCACTGTTTTGTCATCCATTAAGGAAAGTATATGATCCACATAGCATTTATTCCTAGAAAAGAAATACCTGAAAATGTTGGAGGACATGTGCACTCGTAAGAATCTCCAGACAATTCAAACTTCTCAGTGCAGGAGGCGTTGTTGTGGCAAGGTTTGGTGGAGCACATATCAAACTTGTGGCAGAATGTTCCAGAATAGTGTGAGAAACAATGGCAATTATACGCTTTTTCCCAAACATGGCTTAGACATTTTCCATGCCCAGAGCAGAATGGTGCGTTAGGAGACTGTTGGCAAAACTGCTGCTTCACAGTTACGTTCAGACGAAGGCCCATATTGCACAACAGGGGGCCTCTCTTATGAAGTTCGGCAAAGTAGTGAGTTCCAACACCAAGCCAGTTAGGGTCAACTTGGTGCAGTCCTCTTATCTGGCAAGCAAAAATCAACTGTTCTTGAAGAAAATCAGCTTTAGGGCAGTTAATAAATTCTTCCTTGGAGACATTTACCAAATTCATTCCGTAGGACTGAAAGGATGGTTCAGAAGAGATGAAGAGACTATCACCTAATTGAAGCTCTAAGGGGCATATCTGAGGGATACTGAGATTTTGTCCTCCCAAGATTTCCCCAGTAATACTTCTATTCATATTCCAGCATTCAGTGTAAAAGTCTGAGCAGACATTTGCCCTTGGTGTCCATTTGATTACAGTAGGTTTTGGTTCCACTCTCCATTCAGCTCTCATTTGCCTCTCACATATTACCTGCCCATTTACAACGTAGAGTTGAAGAAAGCACACTAACATGGGAACTGCTGTTTTTGTAGTCATCATGGCAAATGGAAGTTGGCTTTTACACCTGCTTCATTACTGAGGATAGCTTCAGAACACTTGTTCGTTAAAGTTCTCGAGTATTTTCCTCGGCAGCCTAGGAATTCAAAGAGAGGAAAATATTTCTGTTTTTACACCAAATACAGTTGAATATTAAATCCTCATTACAAGAACAGAAAATGTACAACAAAGCAAGGGTGACATCTAATTACTCTAATGGAAAACTAGAATAAGTCCAATTAACTGATCAGAACTCTAACGCTGTAACGAAAGTCAGATTTTTCTTATCTTTATTCCTGCTAAAGATTTGATTTTTTATTTAGTACATTTCATTGTACTTGTGTGCAGAAGAGAAAGAGCTTAAAAACGTACTTCCCATATTCCCTCCCTCTGCTCCCAAAAAATAATGTTGTTCAAGTTAAGATAGGACATCTGTGGCAAAACTAGGAATTAGACTGGAACATCTAAGCTCTAGTCATGAGTTTTAACCATAAATATTTTCCTGATAACGATTTATTAGTTTATGACAAAAGTAGATATTCTGAAGATGTAGGCCTGAGAATTCTGGCTTTAGGAAGAAAACATGCAAGCAATCCTCAACCTTTTTCTGTTCATACACACTCGACAAAACACTTCATTAAATCCTTAGTTTTCAAAGTACATATCTGAAGACCAAATGTCCTTAATCATATGCTTGAGGGTTTTATGTATCACAGTTAAAGACAACAGACTCCAGAATCTTCCATAACTGTTTAATTTATAGATTAGCCTTTTTTTGTCCCTTGAACATATCTAGCAATTTTTTATTGCATGGACATGAGTGATCACAGAAAGAAAACAAAAATAATTTTATGAAGCTTTTTCTTGGAGACATACTGAAAATGATGAAAACACTGTGTTATGTTTAATACCTTAGAAATTGTTCATAGCTTTACATTAGTAAAAGTTTAATTTGTCTTAAATATAATGTTTTTTCTCAGTTTTAGCCTTTTTGCCCCCTCACTATACTTATCTGACACTTTAAGATAGTGGTTTCTAAACTGACATTTACAAATGAGAAAATTATTTCAAAGAATAAAATCTACCTTGCAAGGGAAGACACTTAATAACAATAATAATAAAAAAAAGTATTTATAATTTGAAATTTGTTCACATTATTCTCATTTTTGCACAGCATGTGGAAACACATGTAGATGCATATTTTTCTATGCCTACATGTACATGATCTACCACTAAAGTGCGTGTGGATTATGGTACTGATTGAAGTACAAGATTTCATTAAATATCCTCCTCTTCTCGCATGTACTTCAAGGGTATTTTGGACCATACTTTGGACTATGCTGAAAGATCAAAGTAGGACAGAAAACATACTGTTTGAGGAAAATTTTAGTTGAAGAATATTAGAAGACTCAACGAGCTGCTGAAAATTACAGGATAATATCAAAGAGTAGCATTCAGTCTCTCCCATTGTCACCTAAATTGGGATGAAAATATCTAAAATTTATCTATGTCCTATTAGTAAATTGCTGAGCGTATGAACCTATCCCAGTGACCTTTGTGCAGCAGAATGATCAGCACTGTTTAAGCCTTTGAAGATAACAGAAAAGTGTGGACTATGACTAACTAGTAGTAATAATAGCAGACTCAAGCACTAGAATACTAAACTCAAAAGGGGTAGGAGCTAGGGTTTGGTCCTTCTCCCGGACTAGTTTCTGTTTTAATTTAATTACTGAATCCCAATTCTGCCTTCAAAGGGTTTCAGTATTCTAACCACATAGCTCCAGAGCCAGGCAAGTATATTAATTTCTAATTTTCTCTCTCTGTATTTCCACCCCTGGGAGTTTCCTCCCCACAGAAAGAAAGAAAGGACAGGGATCTGCAAGAGAACTACTAGCCTTATTGCTGAATACTCATTATCTTTCTATTTTGAGACCATTCTATTATCTTCAGAATCTCATGATGTTCAATGATACCATTAGATAATGGTATCAAATGTGTAGTTTGGATCATTTAGCATTTTTTTCTTTCAGGGTAGCAGTCTTGAACTATTATATTCATTATAGCTGCTATTACATCTGCCACTATTATCAGGTATAAAAATCTATGCTCTATATTACTGCATATTTAGAAATCCTACGTTCAGGAGCCCATCTTTTCATACCTATTTCATAATGAGATTTTCTCAGTTGGTACTAAAATAGGCCTTTATAAAATGTTATTTTTCTTTTTAGATGCTTCAAAAAGAAAGCTATTGCATATTTAATGCAGAAAAGTTCTTGCCCACTTACATTTTGCCCTTTATTCATGTAATTATGCATCATTCTGGTATCACAGGTTTCATTTTTACTGGTAAACAAAATGTGCTTCCTCAGAATATTTGTATAGGGTAAATCTGGAACATTTTAAAATAAGTGATTGGTAACATTTTAACAGTTCATACTCTTCACAAAAATCATTATTAGTCTTCATGCAGCCAAAAAATTATTAGGGGAGCACTATAATTAATAATATTACATAAACAAAACCATCCTGTAAAAGCAATGCAAAAAAACACAGGGGAAGATAGAAAGGAAATATCAAGAGATTGTTAATTCAGCAATAAAATCATGAAGGAAAAAAGTTATAGAGTGAAGACCATAAAAAGTAAAAAGCTATGTATGAAATACAGTTAAAATATTGACATACATTGCATAGAAAATCAGCCAAGAAATTAAGTAACTGCAAAGTGCCAATGCTATATCATGACACAAAAAATGTGATAAGATGAAATTTGAAGTGTTTTTGGCAACTGTCATGCCTTAGGTCTATAGCCGGTCGGCTATAAAAAAGGAGGCGTACACGCCTGTGGGTTCTTGACAATCTTTTGCGCTCTTTATTATTGAGGCCAGAAAGCCGAGGCTCAAGAGCAACAAGTAACCCAGAAGGAGAACAGGCGAATAGCAGGGTGGAGCATGAGACAAGGACTTATATAGGGTAGGGTATGGAAGGTGCCAGAACCTGGGCGGAGATTCACATATAAGGGAAGAAAAGGATGGGCTAGCTCTTAATAAGGAGAAAAAGGGTTGGAACATTACAATTAGGGGGTGGCAACAAGCCAAATAAGGGGATACTGCATTGCAGTACTGAACTAACCAATAAGAAATTAGGAATAAACTTTTAAAAATTATGAGGGGAAATATATATAAAACTGGGGTACAATTCAATAAACATGCATTAACAATAATAATTAAACATGTGGAAATCATCAAATGAAACAAGCTTCCGTTCTTCTCGAAGGTAGGCGTCCTTAAATGTTCTGCTTTGGATAAACAGTCTTTCTCCATATCTCCCAAGTCTTTAACTCGATTTCCCGATCTCCTACATAGGTCTGCTTTAGGCAAGGAGGAAATCTTCATATCTATAACCCCAGCTGGTTCCATGTAATTGATGAAGACTAAGAAAAGTTCAAGACTGGGATTTGTATGGACACACAGATACTTGAAGAAAATCTAACTCTTAAAGTTACGTTGAAAAGCAACACAATGCTCTATTTTGTACTATTGTGGAACTAAAGCAGGTAGGTTTATGCAGAACTTCAGGGAAGTAGCTAAAAAGCAAAAATGAATCCCAAGTTATTTGGATTGGAATCCCTCATCTTAAAGATTATGTGTTCTTTCTATTAATAACAGGTATGACATACTAATGACAAAAATACAGTATATTATAAATGAGAGTGGAGAAATGCCCACTGGAAATATATGATTCCAATGACCTCCCAGGGGAAAAAAAAAAAAGTCTGTCAAAGAAGAGGATGAATCAGAAAATGTTTAGGCACATCATGTTACCAAGTTTTGGTTAGGAATGGACCTTCTCTTTCCATCTTCTTACATGTCACATGCACACTTTTTTGAATTCCTATCTGTGCTTGAGCAGCTCTGACAGGATGTGGCTGAAACCTTGGATCAAAGTGATGTGAAAAGAACTGAGAGGGTGCTGTTGGGGGGCTTGCAGGTTGTCCGTCACCTTACTCAGGAGCTGCATTTAAGCTCAGGTTCTTACTCTAGGTTCTCACCTGGGTTGTGCTGCCAGTAGAGATGGTACTTTACCTTATACAATGATTACCCAAATGTCAGAAGTCAAGCAGGAGAGGCTGAAGGCTATCTTGACTGAACAGAAATCTTCTCTTGGAGATAAGGCAGAAAATGAAGGTGTATGCCCAGTGGAAGCAATGTCAAGTGACATGGGGAGAATTCAGAGAGGCTGCTTGCAGCTGTTGGGGAAAAAATTTGTGCAGCCAAAGCACTTCAATAGGAGTTGAAACTGGCTAGAAATGTGGGGAACAATAAAAGGAGTTTTTTCAAATATATTAATGGCAATAGTCAGTATAGAAATATCGTCAGTCTATTACAGGATGAGGATGGTCACCTCACAAACAGGGACAGAGACAAGGCAGAGGTGTTTAATGCTTTCTTTGCCTCTGGCTTCAACACAGATGACATACCAAGGGGGTCTCAGTGCCCTGATCTGGAGGACCATGAATGTGAGAATGAACAACTCCCAGTTGACCCTGCAGGATCTGCTGCTCCAGCTGGATCCCAACAAATCTATGGGTCCTGATGAGATTCATCCCAGAATCCTCAAAGAGCTGGCTGATGTCATTGCAAAACTCCTCTTGACAATTTTTGAGTGGTGTTGGTAATCCGGAGAGGTCTCAGCTGACTGGAAGCTGGTTAGCTCTGTCCCGATTTTCAAGACGGGCAAGAAGGACCCTGGAAACTACAGCCTTCTCAGTCTTACTTTAGTACCTGGTGAAGCTATGAAGAAGATTATTCTGGAAGTATTGAAAAAGACCTGAAAGACAATTGGTCACAGCAGGGCTTCAGGTGAGGAAAGTTCTGCTTACCAAACCTGATTTCCTTTGATGGCAAGGTAACCCACCTACCTAAAGCTCTGATTAGTGTTTACAGAGTTGTTGTTTTGTCTACTCTTTTATATGGGTCTGAATCATGGGTCATTTACCGCCACCACTTGCGACTCTTAGAACACTTCCATCAGCTTTGCCTCCTTACAATCCTCAACATCCACTGTACTGACTATGTGACTAGTGCGTCTGTTCTTGAACAGACAGCGGTCACGAGTATTGAGGCCACGTTGCTGGGAACACACCTGCATTGGGCAGGGCACGTCTCCAGGATGGAGGACTGCCGCCTCCCCAAGATTGTTCTCTATGGCAAACTCGCCACTGGCTGCCGCAAGAG
>VXAY01005869.1:6950-86273 GCA_013399855.1 Oxyruncus cristatus
AGGGAACAGAACAAAGGTCTCTATGTCACCTTTGTCGACCTCACCAAGGCTTTCGATACTGTGAGCAGAAAAGGTCTGTGGCAGATTTTGGAATGTTTAGGTTGTCCCCCCAAGTTCCTTAAAATGATCATCTCACTCCACAAGGATCAGCACGGCCAAGTCAGATATGGCAACACACTTTCTGAGCCCTTTCTAATAAAGAATGACGTGAAACAAGTCAACATGCAGAAGGGTAAGAAATATGGTGGGCTAAGTCTGGGCTTCAGCCGGAGAGAAAAACTCTGTTCTTACTTGCCCAGTATTAAGTGCGGAGTTCTCTCCTGCCCCATCCGTTTTTCTTCCTCCCCCCACTCCTGTAGCCGCAAGCACTTTGTCATGTTGACACTGGCAATTGAACTGTCTTGCTTTGAGTATGAAAGAACTACTTTTATCATTTCTAATATGCAGCCTAGGGCCAAAACAGACAAAGCAATTTTGAAGAACTAGGTTCATGAGGAGGCTGGAATTCCCATTGTACAGCCCTTGGGAATTTGACTTCAATAACCAACTCTGAAGCAGTTACTTTTCACAACTTCTGGTTTGCCTGTGCTTGGTCAGCGGAGC
Organism: Oxyruncus cristatus; assembly: GCA_013399855.1. NCBI lineage: Eukaryota > Metazoa > Chordata > Aves > Passeriformes > Cotingidae > Oxyruncus > Oxyruncus cristatus. Next base: position 7,554 of record VXAY01005869.1, read on the forward strand.
TCCACACTGGTGGATTGTGATGCGCTCATGGCCATCGATCCCTAAGCAGCAGAAATGGTTTGTTATGATCTGGCTTATTAGAGCTATCAGGAGACACCTGTACTGTTTAATCTGGTTCTTAAACTTCAAAAAAGGTAATACTCCCTGTTTCTTAAAAATGTTGGTCCAGATCAGTGTTTTGACACTTCAGAGGAAAACATAATTCTTCAGCAAATGTACCATCAATACTGAAGGCTACATTACTTTTTATCTGTAGTATCTGGCACTGATACCTTTTCACATCGGAGTTTTTTATTTACTTTCGTATGGCACCGTCCCTCCTGTTTTTGTCTACAGTGTTTTACCTATGTTTTGCATTAAGAACTTTTTTTATTCTAGCACCTTTGTCCTTTATATTGTCAGTCACCATAAACTTTTTGATGTTTTGATCCATGCATCTTGTGACCAAACTCTAGCTTGTCTTAAAAATGATTTTACTTTATATCAATCTTGTTTTGAACTCTCCTTTCCACTGCTGTCAGCTTTCTGGCACATTTCTTTTACTGCAGGATGTTTTCAGTCTGGAGTGATACTAGAACCTCAGTTAATACCTTTTTCATCTCAGTTTCTTTGAAACACTTCTAATAAATCTCCTTTAACTCATTTTTCATAGAACTGTCACCAATAATCAAACATAGAGCTGTCACTGATAATTAGACAACCTATATGTGTTTATCCTTCAGTCTCATGCCTGCATGATTTAAGATGCTTCTAATTTCCTTTTTTTATGGATGATAAATCAGGTTGACATTGCCATTTTCTCAAAGTAAGAAGTACTCCCTTTTTTAATGTAATCGTGCCATACTGTATAAGTCAAGGAACATAACTTTATTACCCCTGTGACATTGTCCTGCTTGTCTAATCATCTTTGAGTCCAGTTACAAGCATGAAGAAATGCAATAGTTATCCCATTTCCCATTGTATTTTAATAACCCTTGACTCCCTGCATAATTTTTCATAAGTTTTTATGGTACTTCTAATCTTTGTGTGAACTTTTATAATTACAATAACTTGGAACTTATTCTGCCTTTTGAATGATTTGTTGGGTTTTGACTTCTTTCTTCTCATTAGCAGCAATGCCATAACTTAAAAAAAATTCCCCAAATGAAATAATGTGATGTGCCTCCCCAGCTTTGTACTTAATCTCCATATGAATTTCATTTTTCCTTGGTGTGGGAAAAGTTCTAGTCTAGAGATAAATCCCTTTTTGATTGGCTGCTTTAAATAAAGCAAACAGCAATTGTCTCTAAACTAATGTCACTGATGTTATCACTGCCCCAGATTAGAATTTGGAGACATTGATAGAGATACGTAATTTCTTTTATTGAACCTAGTCTTTTAGGTTTTTTTTTCTTGTGAAAGGCAAATCCTACTCAGTTATTTAATGAGACAGGAAGCTGAGACAGTTTTTTGACCTGAAGAGTTGAAGCTTAGGCTTAAACTATTTACTAAACATATTTTTTTATATTAGTTAAGAATTTGGTAAAATACATATAAATACTGTGTGTCTGTGTCACCTGCCAGGCTTAAGTTTCTCCCGAATGCAAAATTAAGCTGAAGGGAAAAGTGTGTATTTCCATACAAATATAACAAATCCAACAGAATCAGTACATCTTTGGGCTGTACCGTAACCTCAATGAGTCAGAGAGGTTCAAACACAGTAAGATTTGCGTGCTAATTTGTATATGGTTTTGTTTAATATTTTGCTGATTGTCTGGACATTACCTCGGTCTTGTGGAGCAAGATTGACCCACATTGCATACATCATGAAACTGCCCTATACAGAGCTGGCACTTCACTGATCATTTCATAATCAATACAGATGCATCTTAAACTGCTTCCTCCAATAAAGTGATAGAGGTAAAAGAGTGTATGTGTTGGAAATGGAGGTACCACTGCCAAAGCAGGCAAACACTGTTTGACTGTTAGTGGAGCACAAAACCACACTTACTCCTTGCATAGTTATTTACATGAGATCCACCTCCTTGCTGGTTTTAAATATCTTTTTGCTTCATGCAGCATGTTTTGTAGGGGAATAACTTTTGACTGTTTTGGAACACAGATTAAAAACCTTGCTAGAATATCATAGAAAGAATCCTGTGTTGCCCACCCCATCATTGCATAAGTGAAGAAACCATTTGAATTCATCTCCCAGTTTGAGCTGCTGCCTATACCCTTTGCCATTCCCAGGGTGTTTCAGATCTGTCATTTCTATCCTCGGTGGGCACTGCAGCTCTTAATTATGCTTGTTTTGAAATTTCCTTGAGGCATACTTAGACTCTTACAAAATCCCTCCAGTCATCAGTGTGTGTTGACACTGCACATCTATGAGGATGCCGAGATTGCTTCTTTGATTGCTCATATGTGAGCTTCTATTAAAAGATTCCTTGTGTGCCAACCAGATGTATGGCCAACCTGGGGAATGGTGTCCATGTGTGTGGGGTTCTGGCTGGAGGAAAGGGATGTAAAAACAGCCTTTGAGAAGCAGTTGACCTATATGGAAACAGCCTGTGCTTCCCCCCTCAGCAGACATGACTAAACAGATTTTGTCTGCTCTGAACAATTAATATGTTTACCAGGGTGTGCAGGGCCCCATGCAAGTTCCAGCTTGCTCCCTACTGGTAGAGGACTTTTTCAATTTGTGCAGAAATACTTCAGCTGTTCGTGTTCTCTTCATTTTGGGGTTTACTCAAGACTTCTAACTTTTCAAGGAAAATGTAATCGTGTCTTTAGTCTTTGACACTTCCAGTGTTTGGATTTTTGTAGTTTTTTAATTCCCTGGAAGCAGTGCTTCACATAGCCCAAAAAGCAGATCTTGCTTTATATGAAAATGAAGTAAGAATACTCAGTGATGTTTATTCATGACCACAACAGTTTTCCTGTCATCATGACTCACTGAAAGACTGAGAATCTCTGCTCAGATTTTTGCATAAATGTGGAGACTCTTGAGTGTGAGTTTAGAGCTCTTGAATGATATCCCAGGATGCAGGTGAAAATGAGGACTGATGCTGTGCAACTGATGTCGGGGCTTCTTCCCATCGAATTAAATAAGGGAAGGAACAGGGAAGTCACTAATAAAAGCTGGGAGAGAAATAAGATTAGGGTTTATCATGCTGAGTACTGTGATCAACTCTGGCTCTTGGCCCAGGAATAAGTTATTATAGGTGGGTGATGGGACTCCACTGCCACTGAAGGTGTGGTTTCCAGTGAGACAAATCTGTGCTCCTCTGAGAGCAGCTGGAGAGTCATTTGTCTGCTGAGTTAGGCTGAAAAATTGGATATATGTAGTTTTTTGACAAGGGCTTCATGCTCTCATGTCTTTCATGTCTATTTGGTAATTGGAGAAATTACCTGAAGCGAGTGAGTTTGAAGTATTGAATGCCATTCAAAGAAACCATCACAGAAAATGAAGCGTACAGATCCAAACCTGAGATATAATTGTTAATGGGTTGGATGGTTTTTGGCCCTTCATTATTGCTGGTTAATGTTATGGAATTTTTTTTGCTGTTTAATTGAGCTGTACTAGTACAAAGACAAAGGAATACAAAAGTTTCCATGAGCAGCTACTTCCTTACCTCACCAACATCACTTAGAGCAATAATATTTAAGAATCAGATTAGTGGGAAATGAGTACGTCAGGCTAGGACAGCTAATCATTTAGTCCTTGAGAAACATTTTGAACTAGAAAACAGTTCCATGGCTTTCAAAACAATAATAATAAAGCATGTTTTTGTATTAAGTATAGATTATTTGTTCTGTATTAAAATAGTTAGACAGTATTTGGTTAAAACTTTGCTACCTAGGTTTTTCAACTGAAAATTGAGCTTCACCAACTGAGCAGAACATGAAAGAGAAATGCCAATCTGTCTCTCCCACAGCAATCTCCCCTCTGTCATGAACAAATAAGGCTTTAAAATAAATAATATTCAGTTAAGTTGCTAAACTCTTTAGAGGATTTAATTTTTCATGTATAACTAAGTCATCTGAGTAATGTAATGATGTTGATACAACTTAATTCATAACACTTAACTGCCAGTTATTCAATATAGTAAGAATCATAGAACATGGAGACTGGAAGGGGGTTCATTGTTGTCAGGTCCAGGTTCCTCCTCAGTGCAGGGCTCAGCCTGTGGGCAGTTTGTCCCAGTGCCTGACCACTGTCACTTGACAGTGTTTCCTGATTTCCAGACAGAATTTCTCTTGTGAAGAGCTTGTGCTCGTTGCCTTTTCCTCTTTCTCTACATGCTACTCTGATGGCAGGAGGGTTAGAACAAGATGATCTGTAAGGCCTCTTCCAACTCAAACCGTTCTATGATTCCACACCTGATTGTGTGCTGGAAGAGAGGGAGGAAATATTTTACTAGAATTTATAGAAGTATCTAACACAGTGAGCTTTATAGATGGTTTACTCACTGAATTTCTTAGTAAAGCTTTCTGTTCAGTGCTAAAAGCTAGTTTAAATAAAAGTTCAGCAAAACAAATTTTGAAAATCTATCTTCATAGAGGTAATTCTGTACTTTGCTGTTAGATACAGTAACTGAAGAGACTTATTGGATGATGTTTTGTCTTAGAGAAAGAAGGAATTGCTTTTTAAAAGACAATTGTTCATTTAGGTGAAATGTATGTGACTAGAAGATTCTTTGTATTTTCCCAAAGTTTGCCTTATCTAAAGAGTGCACTGATAGAGCATTAATTTTTTTAAATCACAATATTTAACAAGCATATTCTCTTCATTATAACTGTGTCTGGAATTATCTTCATTATCTGGAATAGTTTATAAAGGTTGCCTATGACAGCTGTTGTTGACTACATAGTAATACCAGTGGAAGAAACAGCTCGTGACTTTGAAGATGAAGGAAAATTTTGCTTAATCTTTAGTTTATTAACTAGACCATGGATCGTTATATTGAATGTTGTGCAGAGCGGCAAAGAAGAAAATAGTTCCTGCTTTCAATATCCTGTTTCAATCCTCCCCATCTCCAAATGACTTGCTGTCTTTGGTAGTTTGAAGCCATACTCAAAAATTCTACTTCAACAGCAGCCCGTCACTTGTTTGTTTGATTTCTGAAAAGGATTAATTTACCTTTTGGGAATATCAAAGAATAAGTTATCAACTTGTTAACATACAATTCTGGTTGAGAATTAATCCCCTGTGGATAGGACAGTGTGGGAGAAAGCCCCACAGTAGCTGATTAAACAGATGAGCGGACAACAGAAATTTTGCCTAATGCCAGAATGACATGAGGTCTGTTACTACAGATGGGAAAGATTTCAAAGGCAGAAATGAGTGGTTCTGAGCTAACATTTCCCTGCTATGGAGCTATGGAGAAATCAAGCCTCATTTATGTCTTTTGAAACTCGTTTTCTTGAATGTTGTCATTTTTGAAGTCTCTTCAACCACAGCTTGGGTATGGTATGTCTTTACTTCAGATTTAGCTCATTAGAAAATATTTTCTGTTACCCATAATAAAAAAAAACCAAAATGGGGAAAAACGTCCATCTCTGCTGTGTAGGAAATCAAAATCTCAATTGTTAATTTTAATATAATTTTTTAAGCAGTTATGAGGACAAATAACTGCGTCAATAGAATATTCATTTTTTTAATCACACTAGAAGAGAAATAACAGAGTTACATAAGAACTCTTAAATAAATTTTATGCTAAAGTAGTAGCACGTGAAAGGTTAATCCAAGAGACATGGTCAGCTTTGCAGAGAATACAAAATTCACTTTTCTGAGCTCCCAGTGAGGATACTTTAGTGGAACACTTCTTCTGGGAAACCGTACTTGTTGTTAGATTTGTGGTGGTTTGGGTTTGCGTTTTTTGAAGTCTCTGCATTACACAATAGGTGAATGCAGTGCTGGCATTTTGTAAAAATATTCCAGTGAGCCAAAAAAGTTATAAAGATTGGTGTGGATTTAGACAGGCTAAGAATGAGATGATTCAATATGAAGCTGCGAGTGGGAATGCAGCTCATCACTGAGCACTGTGCAGCAAAAGGGTCCCAATAGGGACATGATCTATATTTCGGGAACAGGATCAAAGTAAAGATATTATCAAAATAATTCTTCTAAGGTGTTTATTTTGGATAAAATCATTTCAATTTGAAGTCCCACAGAGTAGCTATTCAACGCACTCATATGTCTCTCAAATTTAGACCCAAATGTTTCATAACATTGGAATGATTTGGGTTGAAAGGGACCGTAAAGATAATCCTTATAAGAGGGCTCCTCAGATTTTTTTTTTCAGTCTAAAAACAAGAGTTGCAAACAATAATTTAATGTTTCATTTATTTATAGGGTACCTTTTGTGTTTGATTTCTCCCACATCTTCAGTTTTCCCCTATGCAATATCTATAATCATCTGTTCCTTTTCATTTCTTTTTATTATGAGTTCTTTAAAGAATTGATTTAGAAACTGAGTAAAATGAATCATTTCATTCACTACTGATGGAGCACCTCTCCTATGGAGATAGGCTGAGAGCTGGAGCTGTTCAGCCTGGGGAAGAGAAGGCTCCAGAGAGATCTTAGAGCCCCTTCCAGTGCTTAAAGGGGCTTATGAAAAAGGAGGGAGAGGGACTTTTTATGCATGCAGGTAGTGACAGAATAAGGGGCAATGGTTTTAAACTGAAAGAGAGAGTAAGTTTAGTTTAGATCTTAAGAAGAAATTCCTTACTCAGAGAGTGGTGAAACACTGGAAAAAGTTGCCCAAAGGTTGTGGCTGCCCCATCCCTGGAAGTGTCCAAGGCCAGGTTGGACAGGGCTTGGAGCAACCTGGGCTAGTGAAAGGTGTCCCTGCCCATGGCAGGGGGTGGCACTGGATCTTTAAGGTCCCTTCCAGTCCAAACAATTCTGTGATTCTGTGATTCCAGGAGTGTAATATGATTTAAAATGTTTATGAATGAATATGACCTCAGTTTTGAATATTGTCCAAAAAGGTGTCACTCGTGGTATGTTGTCCAGCTGCTTCTTGATCCTGCTCCTCTTGGCACAAAAGGGAGAGCACAACCTGATGGAATGGCAGTTGTGCTGTGTGGTGTGCTCTGGGATATATCTCTGCTGGATGCTGAGACATAGCATGGCTCATGCAGCCTGTGGGAATCACAGCATGAGAGGATATCCCTGAGGGCCCTGCAGTATTTGACCATTTTCTGTTTGAATTAAAACACTTAATTGTTCACAATTATGCAGAACAACTTCTTAAGTGTATTCCAGTGTTTTGTCTGAAGAGCTGGTGAAGTGAAAAAAAATGGGATATTTAAGATAATGTAAATTCAGTGCCACAAAGAAGTAAAGTATATTTTCATAGTGCAGGAGATCTGTTTCTTGTTTTCAGGTGAATTTTATGGAAAATTCATTTAACAGCCTTGGTTTGTATTCCCATCTTGAAAACATACTATATTGACTGCCTGCAATCAAGCTTTTAAAAGTAGCTTCTCACTCTGTTGCTCATAGTTGGATTAATGTGCTCTTTCTGCAGTCCTGTCGATCCCATAAACTTGGTATAATTGCAGTCATATAATAGGCAAAAATATCAAAGCAATCCCATAGTAGGGGGAAAGAAGATTCTCAGCCAAAACAAGCTGTTTGGCTTGTAAGGGGTTGGAAGCCTTTGCTCTAGCACATCTGCCATGTCCCCAGCATTACAGAGCTCCACGGTGTGCCTCATGTTCCTGTGCTACCATGGAAGTGCTGGAACAGGGCTTTGCTAAGCCTGACTAGCCTTGAAATAACAGGATTGGTTTGTACCAGATAGATTAGTTTGCAGGGGGCTATGTGTATTTCTGTTCTTTTTCAAAGCAGTGGGTTATGAATTATGAAGTGCAACAAAGTGCGTGTGATTTGGAATTGGTGAAGAATTTGCTGCACTCTAAGAAACGAATTGGTGGTCGTGCCATCTTCTGGCAGCTTTGTGCTACCAGGCTGGAAAAAGGTTCACCCATAAGCAGCTTGTTAAAAGATAACTTCTTGCTGGGAGTGAAAAACCAACAGCAGAGCAAGTGGGCTTCCGCTTTGTTCCAGCAGGTCCAGCAGGACAAATAAAGGAAGGGACTATGAGGGAATTGAATAAGGAGATTTAATAGTTAGGACACAACTATTTGCAAACCATGTGCTAGTCCAACAGATTTTGAAATTCTTTGGTCAGAAAATCCAAAGCAATTTTAAAAAAGGCTTACAGAAGTCAGAGTCATGCAAGACCCTCCAAGCCCAAAATGTCTGCACAGTATCATCAGAATTCTTGTTTGTTCAGTTGTTTCTGTATTAATGGAAGTTTTACAGAAATAAATCTGACACTTGGACAAGTTTTCAGCTGAATCTGGGTTGGATATAGAATTGAAGCATTGTTACCCGAGTCACTACATGAGGTTTTAGTGACGCTGAGGCTGCCTCTCTTATTGTTACAGAAAATTGTGAATGTATGGGCATAGCAAATGTGCTTGTAGGGGTCTGATGCACCTTCCGCTTTTTCATGTTAGTTTTCTGTCCGTTTGAAACAAAACTTAACCTTAAATCTGATCTGCCTGCTGTATTTCTAGAACATCATTACGTTAACTATAGTAACTAAATTTTGTCTTACATGTGCTTTTATACCAATGCTTTTCTGGGTAATATTTATTTTTATCCTATTTGATAAACATAATGGGAAAAGTGACAGGTATGATAATAATCATGGGGAAATAATATGTATAATGTAATATAATAATATAATATATAACATAATAATATAATATATAATATAATAATGTTATAATAAATCTTTTAATAAAATATTCATAAAAATAATTTATATAATATATAATAATAGTATCTAAAGTATTTATCTTTCCCAAGTTTTTGAACTATATAACATAAAATAAATCTGATATTCCATTAGTTTTTGTGCATTTAATACTGCCAACCATGTTTCTTTATTCATTTAGTTTCAACTTGTGTCTTCAGAGATTATTTTTCTAACTATATTAAAAGCATTCTTTCTGCATAAGAGGAGAGAGGAGAAAGTTTTCTGTAACTTCTGGATGCCTCCTCCACAAGATAGAAATGTTGTGTATACACCATAAGTATCTCCATGGAAGCAATGATGAGATTAGTGAGGTCACTGGATAAATCAAAACTTTAATGAATTAATATTTTGATTGCTTTTCAAGTTTTCTATTACTTGTGTGTTACAGACGGTGCAAGAGAGGGTCTCTTTATAGTAAAGATGTGTACAAAATGCACATGTAAGATGACATAACGGCATGTGGGAAATGTGTTAGTTTTTTCTGCGAAATGTTATTTTCTGATAAGGGGAATTGAGCTGGAAAGGATCCCTGTTTTTGGAATAATGCATATCTTGCTTGCCTTTGCCAGCTACACTGTGTGAAGGTGCAGTGTGGTTGATCAAACAGGAACATGCCTTAGGGGTAGGATTGAAACGTGACCCGTATCTCAGTTAGGGGACCTTCCAGTAATACTTTTTATTGTTATGGGATTCTCTGTCTCCTCTGAAAATGGTCTGTGCTCTTTAATCACTCAGTACAGCCTCAAAGATTTCTGTTGACCTTTTTTGTCCTTCTAGAATTTGGGGGTTTTTTTGAAAAGAAGAGGGATATTTTTCCAGTATTCTAAAGGGTATTCATCCGGCAGTCTCCCTTTGGTCTCTTCTCCCAGGCAACCAGCCATCAGACAAGAGGGCATGGCCTTAAGCTGTGCCAGGGGAGGTTTAGGTTGGATATCAGAAAGAAATTCTTTACAGAGAGAGTAATCAGCCATTGGAATGGGCTGCCCAGGGAAGTGGTGGATTCTCCATCCCTGGAGATTTTCAAGACGAGGCTGGACATGGCACTTGGTGCCATAGTCTGGTAACCACAGTGGGGTTGGATCAAGGGTTGGACTTGATGATCTCCGAGGTCCTTTCCAACCCCTCTGATTCTATGATTCTATTCTATTCTATGATATCGTCTGCAAATACTGATCTTAGTTCCTTCTCCCACCCAAAATCTGTCTCCATAAAGAATGATGGGATGATGGATGTTCACACAGGCTGTCGGAGCACACCTCCCAGACTGCAGTGTGTCCCCTGTCTGACCAGCCAGATGGTTATGATTGTAGTTGCTTTTGAGTGTAAGGGTTATCTGGTTTTTGGGTGACTAGAACTGTGCCTTTATAGCTCAGCAGGTTTAAGCTGTTGGAAAGATTGGAAGTAGATGAGTGCGCTGCTCCTGCCAGGAAGGTGTTGCTCTGTCAGCCATGGGGAGGGTCTATAAAGAAGCATGAGGAGGAAGACGAGGAGGAGGACATATTTATGGATACGTGATGGGTATGGGCTAATTTGACAAAAATGATCCTTGTTTCAAGAGATGATTTAATCTTACGTTTGGATGTAAAGTAAAACACTGGAGCAGGGTTTTTAGAGAGACTACGAAATCTCAGAAATATTTAAAATTCAGCTGAACAAATCATTCTGTGATTCTATGATGATTTATGGACAGGACCATGAGCAACCTGATTTAGTTGGTCCTGCCTGAGTGAAGGGATGGACAAAATAATTTCCAGAAGTACCCTCCAACTTAGCTTGGTCTCTGATTCTGTGATCCCGTGTTAGAACACTGAGTGTACCTTAAGTACCATGTTTTATAATCTCTTTGTTGTTTCTGAATTGTTTATTTCTGCAATTCACTTGAAAAGCTCATGTAGTTAAACTGCTGCTCATTTTTAATCAGTAACTATCAACTGCTTGATTGTGTATGCCCTGAGAGCTCATTTACAGGCCTTAGACAGCAGTTCTGCATCACCTGTGAATTAAAAAGGTGCAGTGGAACATGGCAAGCTATTGATTTACAGCAGAACAAATAAAGTTGGAATGGCATCGACTCAGGTGTATAAATTGTGTTAATTGTTGCAAAAGATCCATTTATGTTTACAATCCAGATTTCCTCTACAAGGGTACGCAACCCTTAAAAGTATATGTGCTTTTACATGTACATTGCCAGGTTTTTTGCAGGGTTTATAAATGTGATGAAAATAGACTTACACACAGCTTTATTTTTAAAGTAAAACCTGGACACATCAAAGGAGGAAGATGATAGAAGAATTTGAATGTATACTTTTATATACTATAATGTTTAATTTTCATTTCAGTCAAACGGTTTATGTGAGATCTAATCATTACTATGACAGTGTTTACATTAATTGTAGCTTCTTTCAAACAACTGTTCTTTTTGGATAGTTGGCTTTTGGTGGTAGTAAAATGAAGTTTAAAATCCTACATAAAATAAAATAATGGCAATCATCCATAGTGCTCGTGGTGGTGTGTTTGTTTTCACACTTGTTTGTTTTCAGTTTTCAGAGCCTGAAGAAAAGACTGAATAGTAGAAACTATCCTCTTAGGTACAGTCATTCCAACAACTCAAGTACCGTGCCCTGAAAAATGGCCTTTTCAGCTCCAAAGCATTTTTAGATGAGAGAAGTTGGTTTTGTATTTGCTGCTTCTGTGCTTTTTTTCTTTTTTCCTTGTAAAACAAGGAACAATGGAAGGAAATGTGTCTGAGCCATTCTTATACCAGAAAAACCATAGTGTGCATTTTTTTGTTTCTTTTTTTGTATTGTTAGCTGTTAGTCATGTTCAAACAAAATTATTTTTATGAATATTTTCATACAATATTTGGATGAATGTCTAGGAAAGCTGCAATAAAACCAGAAGGGACTAAATACTATCTAGTGCTGTTATTTGTGTATCTATTTGGAACATATTACTGGAGATATGAATAAGGCTTTCTAGCTAAAAGTTTATTTGTAGATAAATACTTTCTGTACTGTTTACTTGCCTTTTTCTGTTTTTTTCTTAAAAATAGCTTTCAAAGTATTTGGTATCTTCAGATGCCAGTTCTATAAGATATTTAGGCAAAGGTCTGGTTTCATGTGTGTGAGCTAAACTCATGTGCTCAGGAGCTTCCTGCATCTGCTTTTTGACCAACTGTTGCTCAAATGTAGGTAGTTCACACAAGGCCCATCTTGGAAAAAGATATTTTCAGAGAAAGACTTTGATCCCTCTGTCCCAGGCTCCTGGAAAACTGGTGCTGGATAAAAAGGATACAAAATGAATAAAGAGAAAAGGAACAGAAAATAAACTTCAAGGCATTGATAGAATGGAGAATGTCAGAGGAAGCAAGAAAGCAAGGAAATGTCCTGGAAGGCAATATCAGGATTCTTAAACATACCGCAGCTGTGAAGATAGAAATCAGGAGGGTTCTTTTGAGAGGGGTAACACTTGAGTTTTGTATGAAAAGTGAGACCACTCATGGATGGAGCTCTTAGTAACCTGATCTAGTGGAGGGTGTCCCTGCCCACGGCAGAGGGTTGGAACAAGGTTTTTAAGGCCCCTTCCAACCCAAACCGTTCTGTGATTCTAAGTGTTGTACATCTCTTAAGAAAAATGGCATGGAAGAGGAACTTGAAGAATTGTTGCTGTTGGTTGAGATCAAAATGAGAATGCCCCAACACCTTGATAAGCTGTGGTTATGGGCTGAAAGTTCAGAACTTTGGAAAGACTGTAAGGGTAAATCAAACATTTAGTCAGGAGCACCATCATTGAAAAAAAAAATACAAAGTTGATGGATTTGATTTTATTGCAAGATAGTAAACCATTCAGACAGGAAAGCCTTTGAGGGCAGAGACAGAAAAACAGAACTTGTGGAGGTACTAGGAATGCCAGGAATTTGGCAGCCAGGTCAACTAGCTGGGATAGGACCTTGTGCACAGGGATCTGGAGAAATTATCCACTCTTTTCTCTACCTGCTATTTAAATAAAGCAGTTTGAAGAAAGAAATGCAGTTTTTCTAATCCTTGGCTTTGATTTTTTTTTTTCCTAAGTTTAATTTCTTTCTGTGCATTTAAATTTGCAATTTGTGTCAACAGAAGTGAAAAGTATCCCATAGTTAGTTCTTGAGATTATAGCCAAAGCTGACTCTAGCTATAGTTTAATTATACAAAGTTAGAAGCCAGTTCTGAAAAAAAAACCCATGGGGGAATTACTGTGATAGTTGTAGGGTAAGGTCTTGCACTGGGAGCACAGGTGGATCCTTGTTTTAAGTGCATCCCTTCGATTCTTACAGCAAAGAGTGTATGCACTTGACTGTGGAGTGCACTGAGCAGGCTCTAACATGCAGCCAGGTCTAAATTCTGAACAAAGGAAAATACTCGTGTTAGTCTAGAGCACTCTTCATGTTGGTTGTTCATTTATGGCTTTTTTTTTTTTCCTGTGGGAAAGGGGTATAGGGAAGGAATTGTTGAATACGCAAAATGCTTGATGTGTTTTCGGTTTCAGCAAGATGAAGGGTAATGCTTACTGTGCAGCAGGTACCAAGATGAAAGGAGTGTGCTGAACTTCCTAATTATCCCCCTCGGTCTATACCGAAAAGTCTGAAAAAGTTGCAGGTTAGAACCTGAAGGTATTTAATGAATTCCAAGGTGCAGTTTCATTTTTTGGGCATTCCTGAAAGGTGCAGCCAGTAGACCAAGAAGAACATGGAACAGGTCACATGAGGTATGTTCATGCAGCCTGCTCTGTGTAATTCATTTCTAGTAAAAGTACATTTAACTACCCATGCATAAGTTGTAATTTAGGCTGCCCAAAGTTCTGATCTATTATCTTTGCGGTACATCACAGAACATGTTTAACCTCATATCTATCAAAAAGCTCACATTTTGTAGCTATAAAATAATTTAGTCTCTTAAAATTTAAACAGATGCTTGAATATATTCCTTTTTTCATTGAATTTCCTGTTTGTTTCTAAATCACAGACTAAGATTTGATAAGCCTTAATTGATCTGGGAAGCCGTGTGTTCTTGTGTGATACTCAGCTATGCTGCTTGATTGACATAACATTTAATTTTCAGCCTTTGCCTCTGCCCATGAATTTTACTCTTTACTCTTCACCATATCTGAAGCATTTATTAACATAGTAAACACTGTGGTTTTCATAATAAAACTGTTCCAGATTCTACTAAGCAGAGTGTTTTGGTACATGGGCATGTTAATTTATCTCAGTTGTGTATAGAAAATAGCATGTGTGTGGGTTGGTTGTTTGGCAGTTTGGAGGCAAGAAACTTTTAAGAGTCCCCTAAAGGTACAGTTATATTTCTTGCAAGTTTATTTATAAGATCAACAGTCGTTATCTGTTTGAATCACATATGTTAATTCTAAGATGCAAAGCCACTACCTGCCTCAGTAGGTGAACACCAATTTTGGAACCGTTGCTGTAGGAGTTCAGTTGCAAGTACCTGGTGTTACTGTTGTATGGAGGAAATGCAGAACTCTCTATTCAGCGGGATTTATTGAACTCTGCAGTCTGGAACTGTGTAAAATCAGTCAGTGGGAACTTGTGAACAGTTAGTACACTGGGCTTTTTTCCCCTCCTAGTCTTCCTATTACTTAGGAAAATAATGCTTGTAATTTCAAGAAAACAAGTGTGGGAATTCTGCTCTTATCCTGAATGGGCATAATTTGCATGTGAAATTTAAGAACTTCTACAAAGAATTTTGAATATAAAAGCACATATTTGAAGAAACAGGTGCATTCAGATAATCTGCCCAGATTTGTGCAGAGTGGGGTGGGGTTGACAGCTGGTTTATTATCTTCCCATTTTGTGACTTCTCCTGTCATTGCCTGTAGCTGCATTTGGGTTTGACTCACCCGGGTGTGCTCAGGACAGAGAAACGAGAACAAAATCCAGACTAACAGCTTGGTTTGGATATCAGATTCTTGTCGTGACAGTTGTTTTAGACGTTAGCTTTCGTGGCTTTCTGTATTTCATTATTTCCCCTCTTAAAAGATTCACTTGCACAGTCATAATCTATTATAGTTTAAATGTCTTTCATGAAAACATGTAGTTGCTTTTAGTTAAGAGCCTGTGATAATTTAGCTGTCACTATTGACATCTCACACAACTTCCTTTGCACAATACCCTGTAGCTTTTCTTTAAGTTAATTTGCAATTGTTAACTTCTGTATTGAATTTTTCCCTTTCGTTTTATGTTTTCTCTTCCCTCTGCATATCATTTTTTAAGGTACCTCTACTTTGTTCTTTATGAACCATAGTAAGATTTGACACACAGTGCCGTGCCCCAGTCCTGGAAGTGTCCAAGGCCAAGTTGGATTTGGCTTGAAGCAACCTGCTCTAGTGGAAGGTGTCCCTGCCTGTGGAAGGGGGATGTAACAAGATGACCTTTAAGGTCCCTTCCAACCCAAACCATTCTATGGTTTGATGGTTCTGACTGCTGTGATAGTTGGATGAAGTGTAAACTGTCTTATAGAACTGTCTGTTCTCCTGGAGATGAAATAATAGCATACTGTTCAAATATATAAAAAAATAATCCTCCTCAATCCAGGATGTTTGAGTAGTGGTTAAATACCTGTGAATATCTGTTGCAGTCATTTTGCAAATATTTTTTTGTTAAAAGTCTCCTGGAAAAGAGCTGTGCTTGATAGGAGAGAATTTGATTGTCATTCTTTTCACTTTTTTTTAACAATTCCTCATAGGCTGTGGAGATGCTTGGGCTGTCAGGTTCCTTGGGCCCTCTGGGGGTTACCTGTCATAAATCAGTAAGGCCAAACTCAGGGAAGCACTTTCTGCTCTCTAGTTCCAAGAAAAGCCATGGCAGTGCCACTGGAGCTGCTGCCTGGGTTGTCTAGGGTGATGGAGCAGCGCAGCACTGCATAGGAGACCTAGAGAGCAAAACAGCTCTCCAGGCTTTGCAGGAATCGTGGAGCTGCCGGTTCTGGATGGAAGTATTTGCCTATCACAACATTACTGATGCAGCTGGCACCTTATCAGCCTTTCTTTGTACAAAACAAATAACCAAACAGGGAGTGTGCTTTCCACACTGCTTGGATCAGGGCGATGATGGGACAGCTTGGAGTGGAGGAGCTGGATACACTCCCTGTGGATCTCTTGTGGAGATAAAGGAGACTTTTTAGGGCTGTCAGTTGGCTCCTTTCACTTTGCCTTTGAATCACCTTATGGTGTATTTTTAAAAGTATTCATTTGTACTGCTGTGCCTGAGGTGTATTTTTCAAGGTTGCAGTCTAAGGGCGTTGTTTTCAGGAGATTGGAGTAGGCCAGACAAAGAGGGAGTATCTCTCTAAACTTGGGATTTCTGCTTTTCTCTGGCTTGAATCATACCATAAACTCTATTTAAAGATTTTGGGGGTTGTATTTATTTTCCACATCCTTGACCCTGACTGGTAAGCTGGACATTTGTGTTTGCCTTGGCAAGCTCCAAGCTGCTCATCTAGGGCAGGATGAAAACTCTTTTTTTCCTTTTGTAAACAAACTGTTCCTTCAGTATTTTCCATAAGGATTTACACCACCATTTTGCAACGCTTCTAGGAATCAAAAAAGTCTTGCCATTCAGAGTTTTCATTTCATATAGCTTGTAGCAAAGCAGTGAAATGTTTGATTTTATGTTTCCCAAGTTCGGATTTGAAGAGCTTTTTTCAGAATGTTTTTTTAATTCCAGAAATACTATGTTTTTTTTCTCAAAGGGATTCTTAAAGCTAAAGGTCAATAGGCATTGTTGTCTGTCTAGAAACAGGGTTATTTGTATTTTTTATTGGTCTATCCAGTGCAATGAGAACAGTGCCCCATTGTCCCAGGCACTGTATACATGTAAAATACTGCTTTGTGCCCGGAAGAATTTACAGCCTAAATAACTTCACATTCTGTTATGGGGTTTTTTTTAATATATTTTAGTGGTCAGGATGTAAAATGAGAGAATAACTCAGCTGGCAATTTTATGCCAACACACAAGTTACGTTTTGGAACAAATTAACTAAATTTCATTTTCCCAGGGACACAAGGCTGCTGCTCCTTTTGTCAGATGAGGGACTTACTCCTCTTCTGAAAGCTCTGTGCTCTAGAAATCACATTCTTTGTACTCAGAAAGACTTGTCATGGTATTCCAGCAGTGTTGCAGGTAATTTGGGCAAGTTTGAAATGCCCCAAGTCAGAGATGAAGCTTTATGTATTATAAACTTGGTATTATGATATTTTTAAATCCAGCTCAAAGCTGAGTACCCATGTTAGTCCTGAGCCTAAGCCTGCCAAGTGGAAGGAGGGTATTTGCCATGAGATAAACCCCCGAAAAATTACGATCTCGTAAGTGCCCCCCTGTTTCTCTAGAAGAAAAAGCTTGTGCTATATATTCAGAATACGTGACTTCCCGCAAAATAGTTCTGCTAGCAGGTCCCTGTATTTTCCCTCCGATCTGCTGCCTGGGAACTGCTCTGAATTTCCAACATTTACCTTAGTGTGTTCACAAGGATACCAGATTCCTTGATGTTCTGTGAAAATACGCATTTCTTTTCCTCATCTATAACCTCTTACTGAACAAGGGCAAGTTGGAAAGTAGAAGTACAATCCTATTGTGCTGCAAAAAAACCCTGTAGTTTTTAATCTTTTTAAACAGTAGAAAAGTACAAATTTCTGTATAACTTCTTGTCTTTAAACTGCTATTAATGAGATTAATATTTAAGTGTGAAGTATGGGATGTCTTGAAATTTTTCTGCAGTGTTTAGTAAATTATGCTGTTTATTGGAAGTTATTACTCACATTAAGTATGTTCCATTGAGTCAGCAAACCAAAACAAAATGTCTTGGTTTTGGTCTAAGTCTTACTGTAAATGATTGTAAATAGCAAATAGCCGAAGTGACAAATGCTGAAAAGTATATGTTTGAAAATATCCCAAGATGACAAATAATTAACGGTGTGTAGGTTGTTAACAGAACAGAAGAACACTGAATTTTATGGAAAGCTCCATTGGTGCTAGTCAACAGTTCATAAAATGCTTTTTATTATTCCTTTTAAAGTAATTTAAATAATAATTTGAATTTATAAAAGTGTATTAAAAGCATATTTCAAGTCCACAGACTAAAATTACACTTCCTTTGTGTTGCAGATTTGGGACATGAGTGATGATGAAACAATCTGAAATCAGCTGGATAAGGAGGAGGATGACGTGGACTGCAGCCCTGCCTTTATCTGTTACCTGACAAGTTAATGATTGCTTACCCATTCTGACTGCTGCAAATACAAATATAATCCACATTTTGACATTAATAACTTCACCTTAAAACCAGTCTGTTATGGAAGGAGCTCTCCATGTTTTCATTTTTATTTCGTAAATAACTAAAGCAGTTGTGGTTATGTTTAAACTTGGTCTTCTTTTTTTTTTTTTTTTTAGTTTCTATATATGGCTTACATATAAAATACACTGTTCAAATAAGCTTTGGAGGTTTATTTGTCCCAGGTTTTATTTTACTTGTCAATGGACACGTAGAAACAGCGTGTCTTTTTTCGTCTTTCCCTGATTTGTGTCCCTTTAGTTGGAATCTGTTGTTAAGACTGCGCATGTTCTGCTACTGGGAATTAAAGTTCATTGTTAAAGGAGAGCAGGAGTGGGTAAGAACCCACACCTCCTGCTTCCACCACATTGCTTTTGTCTCCAAGCACATATTTATAGGAGAGTTGTTCTTGATGTGTCAGTGCAGGTGTTATTCTCTGTAAAGATCTCATCATTTTGTGCTATGGCAACAATGTGGTTTGACTTATTTTGCACAGAAAAGACCAGAATGCATTTTTATGATGATGAAGCTTTCCTAAAGTTTAGAGAAGGCTCTGTTATATAGTAAAAAAAAGTGGTTTAGGGGGTGGATCACTGATTCGGTCAAAACTTCTAGAAAAAATACTTAAGTGAAGTAAGAAATTGATTCTCTGACTTTGCTGTTCTTGGATGTGGTCCTGCAGTACTTTATAGATATTAAAAAGGAGCAATTCTGTTATTTTCTTTTTGCTTCATTTAAGTCTTTCCATTTTTACAGCATCAAGAATGGTTCCAGAGGTTTTGGCTGAGCACAAACAGTAGTTTGAGAATCCTCAAGTTTAACAGATAACTTGAGGAAAAGGACTTTTGAAATATCAAAGTAAATTATGACAGAGTTGAATCTATTGCTTTTAACGTGGAATAGGTTTTAGAAGGATATTTGAAATCTCTTTCATAGCTTTATATTGTGGGGTTTATGGGCTAAGTCACTACAAAAAAATGCAAATCACTTAATCTGCCAAGCAGTCTCTATTTCCCATATACATTATGAAAATTAGTTGCTCAATCCAATTATTTTAGTTCCTTAACATAAGCTCTGAATATTTTTTGTAGAGAATTTCACAGCTTCTCTCTATGCCACATCAGAAGTTCATTCAGGTCCAGGATATCTGCAACTCGCATATTCTGACCATAAAAGAAGATTTATTGAAACATGCTGGGGTTTGCACCAAGTGTCTAAAATAGGGATTATTTGTATTTATTTTAACTATCATATTCATATATTTACAGGATTTTTTTATGCAGCATAGTGTCTAGTTTAATTAACTTCATTGTAATATAAAAATATATATTAATGCAATATATTTTTGAGAGGCTAGTAATGATAGCAAACTGCTCTTTTGGAGGTCAGGCACCGAACACTTAGATTGATAACATTCCATGTACGTTTTTAAAGCAGTTTGTTAAATTACATAATTAGTTTGGAGCTCAGATGACTTCCATGTTGTTATCCATGTCATTGTCCATCTGGAGCCATGGATTGGTAGCAGGGCAGTTTAAAGGGAATAATCTGCTTTTTATCTTTTGGAGTTGCTGACCCTTGGATTGTGAATGTCTTTGCAGAAGTTGTTTATCTAAAACTTGAAAGCTGAATCTGATAAACATTAATAATTATTTAAAATATCTGAAACTCTGCTTATCCTGTTAAAGTTACCTTGTAGCTTTGCATTGGAAGTATCTGTTTAAGTGCAGAAGAACACAAGGAAGGAAGGTTCAAAACTCAGGGTTAATGTAATGTTTCCTTACCTCTGTACTTTCAGTAACATACAGCTCTCTGAGGCTGAGCTGTTTCCTGAACATATGCTCCCCAGATGTCTCTGATGTTCAAAAACACTTCAGTTTGACTTGGAATAACTTCCGTTTTTTAACTGTAATGTTGTTTTCTTTGTCCTTGTGGACCATAATTCCTTTTATTTTGCTTTTACTCAATTTCTAGGCATTTACTGAGTGAGAAATCATGAGAATCCATTCAAATGAATGAATGCACATTCACATCCTATTAGCAGATAAACGCATTTATTTGCTGGCTTGTATGCACTTAATGACAGGATTTCATTAAGTGCACAGTCCTCAGCTCCAGTTATTGCTGGTTAATGGAAGAAGCTAAATTTTCCCTTTCTTTGTGAAGGAGGTAGGATTTCAATGTTACTTGTGCTGCCATGACGTCAGTGAAGAACCCAAACTCATACTTACACTGTAGAACCCAACAGCTACTGTGGCTTTTCAGGTGTAAAACAAATCTGTTGGGAGGAGGGAATGAGCAGCCTCAGAGGAACCTACTCATCTTCCCAAACTATCTTAACAGAAATGTAATTATAGGGCAGTGGAGGTGGGAACTGTGACACCTACATACCTCATCTGGGAACATGTAATACTACGTACTGGAAACATGTTAGTAGGAGAGCATAGATCTCAGTGAAAAGCTGTTGACACCACTTTTGTACTTGCGTATTAAAGAAACTCATGGAATTATATCCTCTGTTTTGATTTCACACTTGTACTGACTGGAATTTTTCTTCAGTGTCACCCCTTCAACGTGTTTGCTGGCTGAAGTTTGGATTTGGTTACATGAATGTACCACATTCACTGAAGTGAGGAACTTGAGATTCTGTGTGAGACTTTTCTTCCTGAAAGCCCTCACTTGCTCTCATCCTTGCTTTCACAGTCTGCTGTGTCATAGTCTGTCAATCAGGAATAAATTTCCTTAGGGCTTTGCCCTTTATGTCATATGTAAATTGTCCTACACCATTAGATCCAGCAGAATCATGGCAAGTACCTGGTTCAGCCCACACAAGAATCTGTTCATGGAGGGTGAGTAGTTTGAGTCTTAAGCCTTCAACACTGGGCTCTGTAAGGGAGCAAAGGCACAAATTTGAAAATTACACTTAGATCCATGAAAAAAGATTCATGATAGCGCAGACAGGTTGGTCAAGAAAGTCATCAAGGAGTGGGACCATAGGAGTTCTATTCCTAGGAAGCTGATGACTCCCAAGAGCTAAACAGAGGTTCTGCTTCAGTAGAAGTCAAGAGCACAGTAGTTATTTTGGCATGTCAAAGAAAACTGTAAGGACTGCTCAGGCCTTAAAATCATTGAGCTTGAGCTTGGAAAAATGCTTTTTCCTTCCTTGTATTCTGTACAGCTTCAGTATTGTGTCTTCAGAGAAGTCTTCAGAGAAGTCTTCAGAGAAAATTGTGTCTTCAGAGAAGTGACATAAACTAAAATTTCTGTTTTCTTATCTTTGAGATTCTTATTCCACTTCCTGTATGTCCCTGCCCGTGGCAGGGGGGGTTGGGACTAGATCATAGAATCGTAGAATCAGCCGGGTTAGAAAGGACCTCTGAGATCATCAAGTCCAACCCTTGATCCACTACTGCTGTGGTTACCAGACCATGGCACAAAGTGCCACATCCAGTCTCATCTTAAACACCTCCAGGGATGGAGAATCCACCACTTCCCTGGGCAGCCCATTCCAATGGCTGATCACTCTCTCTGTAAAGAATTTCTTCCTAATATCCAACCTAAACCTCCCCTGGCACAGCTTAAGGCCGAGCCCTCTTGTCCTACTGCTGGTTCCTGGGAGAAGAGACCAACCCCCACCTGGCTACAACCTCCTGTCAGGGAGTTGTAGAGAGTGATGAGGTCTCCCCTGAGCCTTCTCTTCTCCAGACTGAACAATCCACAGCTCCTTCAGCCTCTCCTCATAGGACCTGTACTCGAGATGATCTTTAAGATCCATTCCAACCCCTTAAAACTATGATTCTAATTCTGTTTCTTTGGATAAAATTAGGGTGTTCACCTTAAATATATGCACCAGAATTATTAGCAAAATTTAGTAATTCTTCCATATGTAAGCACTCTATTTTACTTTCTCACTTGTGCTCTCATAGAAAACTTTTACTGAAATGGGTGTCATCTATTTCTGAATTTTGCACTGTAGAATCATAGTACTTGTTTCTCCCCCTTACTGAACACACTCTTTCTAAATGTATGTTAACTAGTGTACTTAGAATTGCTGATGGAATCATAGAATCATTTGGTTGGAAAATACCTTTAAGATCATCAAATCCAGCTGTTGCCCCAGCACTGCCAAGCCCACTGCTCATACTTCGTCATTGCACTGCTCTGGGACCATGTCGGGCCAGGTTCACCCAGTTCCCAACTCCCTCTTGAGTTTTCTTCCACTTTTTCAAGCCACATCATAAAACCAGTGGAATTCTAAGATGTGACTTTGCCATGCAGAATTCTCATTAAGGCCAGTAATGTGTGAGGTCACTGAGCTGCTGATACCAACTTTTCTAATGGTGATCAGGAACAACTCTGCATGTTTCTTACAGAGTCCTGGAGAGGTATGACAGAATCCATGAGGTTATTTTATACAGTTCCTTATGCAACATGGTAAACTTTAGCTGACTTCCTAAGAGACAGTCTGGAAGATATCTTGATCCTGTTACTATTTTCTTACGAATCTTTTGATGTGGCTTCATTAATTCCTTTTCTGTTTCTTTTAAATTTAATTTTCAGTGCAGATGATGTGTTTGTGCATATTCTAAGAATGAAACTTTCCTTCAAGAGGGTGTTATGCACCTTTTCTCTCTTAGGGCACCTGGATTAATTATTTTAAAAGACAGAAATACTACATTACAGGGACTTTGGACTGTCCCAGTCTGGCAAGAGTGTAAATTCATAACCTTTGAAAAACCTGCCTACCTGTCCCATTTCAGTTCCAGCTCTCCTTTCTTTGCAGTTGCCTGGACCTTTGCCAGACCGTAACAGTGTGTAAAAATACTGTGGCACCACACATGTAATGCTTTAGGTTTGAAAATAATCTAGACTTGCTTTCTGTATTGCCACTTCAGCTTTCCAGTGTAATGATTTCTGAAAAGTTCCCTTCTTTATCTGTGCAGCACTTGACAGGTGGAATTAAAAACTGTAACAGTTTGTTGACATTGGGTTTTTTTCTTCATTTCACTTTTATTCCCTTATATTTCCCTTATTCACTTATATATCCCTTATTCACTTATATATCCCTTATTCACTTATATTTCCCTTTTGTCCCCTACTACTATATCTGTGGGTTTTGTTTTTAATTATCCTGTGTCAAACTGTTGCTCCAACCTGGACTTTTGCAGTATTCAAGTCATGTCACGATAACCCAAGTGGGCTGTGGCTTCTCCTCATTTCTCCTCAGTATGGTAGCTGACATTCAGAAATCCACATTCTTCCGCCAGCCAGCAATTTTGTCCAGGTTGTAGTGAAGTCTCTGGTGTGAGTCACTTGAGGATTTTAACCTGGCCAAGGAAGTTGGAACAGGGAAGGAGAACTGAAGCTCCTCCCCAGAGAATTAATAGCAATATGCTCCAATAGCAATGATGGTAAGTACCTTAAGGTATTCCATGTCTTAGGGCAGCAATTTTTTCACCTGATTCCCCAGCTCAGATAATCTCACCCCAGGATAAGTATGCAGATGACTACTCCAACCCTATATAGGTTTGAGTTCTGATTGCAGCCCTCAATAATAATATTATCTGCCTGTTGTGACTTAACCACAGCATTTTTTCAGATCCAGTGGGATTATTTAGGACATTCTCCGAAAAGAGTTTCAAAACCCACCAGTTATTTGTCAGAACTTTGCAAATGAAGTAGGAGAGGTTCTTTTGTTCAATGAGGCCAGTGCTCTCTTGCCATTGAAGCTTCTTGCAGGCAATTCCTTGGGCTTAGGGCTAGAAGGGGCAATCAGGAGTTCTAAAAACAAACATGTTATGTTTCCTGGCTGGCACAGAGCACACACTCTCCTTCCATCTCCTGTAGCAGCCTAAATGCCTGTTTCCTCATGTTCTTTCAGTGGATGTTTATACAGGACATTGATATAAAGTACAATGAGCTCTGTCTCTGGAGCTGAAGGTCACATGCACATATTCGTTTCATTTTAAATGCTGAAAATTTCAAATTACTTCTCAACAGAATATCTTGGTAAACTAACAGGGAAGGACAGAAGCATATGCACAGCACTGTACTGTTGCAAGTGAAAAGCACGATTTTTTAAAAATCAGTCCTTGTAACTTCTCTCCCATCCAGTTACTCTCTCTGTTCTTATATTCCTTGGCTGTGAATTGCTGCTTCAGTTGCCCTTGAGAATTCAAAAATCCAGGCATGTGGATGCCAAAAAGAAACTTCAGTTTTCTTTTTGGCACCAGGACATTTGATTTTTGCTAGATCTCAGCAGAATGATTCATTGTTTGTTAATGAAATTCACTAATATTAATTACTAATGTTATGCACTATGGAAATAAGAGAGGGGAGACTGTATCCTGGTTTCCTGCTTATGGAGAAGGTCAGTAGTTTTTTCCTTAATTTGTCCTTTGGTCTAATGGCCTTAATGGTCTTCTAATAATGTTCATCTCTTAAGAAGCCACAGTTGATACATCCTGGCAAGGCAGTGCTGCAGGATCTGGGGCATGCAAAATGCAAGCTGGCATCTTGTTGCTGGAATGGTTTTGCTTCCTCAATCAAATGAGTATGGGCTAAAGGTGCATGGAAAAATGCTGCTGGAATTGTTTCCTCATCATGTCAATAGGCTGGGAAGGACAGCAAGGGCTGCAGAGCTTCCACATCTACTGCTCTGAGTGCATTTGGACTCTGGTTTTTGACAGTTTTTGGTGTCCTTTTCCTCTGCTTTTTTTTGTCCCTGTGCTGACGTCCTCACTGCTAAGGGAGGGCTGTCAGTGAACACCCAAATGAATTTCTAGTGACAGACTTCTCTTAAATTAGTGGCAAGGAAACCTCTAGCATAGATAGGATTTTACTTGAGGTTTTTGCTTTGTCTGTGTCTTTATTTTCATTTCATGCTTCCAAGTCTGACTTTTATATGGTAATTCCGTAGGTGTTGCCACTTCCTCAGGAACCTGTGACTCAGGCGACCTATAAATGGCATGACATCACCGGCAGCTCCTGTTGAATTGCCAGTTTCCTAAATAGGGCTGTTGGCTATGCTTTTGGTACTTGCAGCTTTTCTTTGAGGGGTTTTAATTACTTAAGGCAGCCTTGCCATTCCAAGGAACCACACTGCGTTTTAGCCTTTTGAATGATGGAAATTGCCAGTATTGAAGTTTACTTAAAATGGGAAATGCACATTCGTATACCAGTTATTTATGAATGTAATAATTGTAATTAGGCCTTCGTAGAGGTTCTGTTATAAATCAGTCTTAATTCACTCCTGGTTTAGAGAGGGGTGGAGACAAGGGTAGGAAAAGGTCTGAGCGTACTTTTCCATTATTTTTTTGGAAGCAATGAAACAAAAGACGTGTTTTAATACTACAGAGTGTTTAATGGCTATCAGCAAGTGTGTATCTGCACTGCAGCAGATTCAGGGTAGATTTCAGTGTTTTCTTTCCAGTGGCAGTGCTGTATAAGTACATGGCTGGAACAGGAGGAGCTGGAGTAAGTTTTGGTTCTGTGGGGAGTGTCCCTGCAGCCGGCAGGAGTCAGGGTGGCAGCAGGAAGGCAGGGGGCAACAGGCAGTTCCTGCAGCTGTGTTTCCTTGGCCACGAGCCCAAGCGACGTCATTGCAGGCAGGACCTGGCTGGGGAACTGCTGGGAGAAATAATGTCAGGAATTCTGGTCATCAGAAGAATGTGACAAGTTTGATGTCTGTCTAGGTCATGTATTCACAGTGTTCTTGTACAGGCTATGAAAGTGTTGGTTTATTTGTTATTGTCACGCGAAAAGGACCCTTGTCCCTTTGTTTAAATAGTAGCATTTTGGAACTCCATAGAAATTTGTGCAGCAGAGGCTTTAGGTGTGGCCTTCGGTTGTGACTGGATCGTGTGGGTTCTCACTGAGCAGGCAATGCTGTTGTGGTTGTACTTTAAGGAAAACTCCATGTATTCAGGGAGGTGGAATCAGTGGCTACCATAGATAATGGTCTTTCTTCTAATGGTATCAGTCCATGTCATGTGATTAAAGTTATTTTTTAGATGACACATTAAACCAAAGTCCTAAAAGAAAGTTCTGTTATCTCTTTCTACTTTCTTTCTGATAATTTACTTTCCTTTTTTTGTTTGTTTGTTTTTGTTTGTTTGGTTAGTTGGTTTTGTTTTGGGTTTTTTTTGTGGTTTGGTTTTGTTTGGTTTTGGTTTTTTGTGGGGTTTTTTTTGGTTTTCGTTTTGGTTTTGGGGTTTTTTTTGTGTTTTTTTTTTGTTTGGTTGGTTGGTTGGGTTTTTTTGTTTGGTTGGTTGTTTGTGTGGGGTTTTTTGTTTGTTTGTTTGTTTTGGTTTTTGTTTGTTTTTGTTTTAATCCTACCTTCCTGAAGTTGCTGTTGAGTTTCCTCTGGGTCCTTCATTTTCTATATTACTTTGTGCGTGCTTTTAACAAAAAACTCTCACTCAAGTTTTAGCCAGTGGCTATTGGAGCACTAGTTGTTTATCATTATGGGCACTAAGCTGGGAGTGCTTTGAGTGATAACATTACAATTATTTGGTCACACAAATATGAAGACAGTTTTCCCTGATCAGAACATTTGCTATTTCATGACTCTTGCATGCAGTTGAACAATATTTGTGTTTTCCCTTGGGACAGTAATTAGGATGAGGGAGCTATAAAGCTCCTGCCCCATGAGCTGTGATGGAGCAGCTGATGTCTGATCACACTCTCCAACCCCCTGGTACCTTCACATGGCTAGTGCTCCCCAAAATCCTGGGCTGGGGCATTCAGTTAACTAACTCTGGTTGAACAGGAATTCAGTCGAGTTTAGCAGTCAAATTCTACAAACTTAAGACAGACGTCTTTTAACCACTGATTTTCAAGGGAGGAAAAGAGCAAGTTAGCTGGTGTGTGTCCAATGTTGCCCTGTGGCTGGGCATACTCTAGTTTCATTTCCAAAAATGATGGTATCTGTTACTTAATTTAGTTTCCTGTTGATAGTATTTGGAAATGTCATTAAGAGATTCAGATAGATAACTTCAAGATATCCGATGCTTAAAGGTCATCTGGGAACAGAGAACAACAACATACCTGTTGACATGAGATACTGGAAAAGAACATGACTCAAATGTCACTTGTGTGTCAGGAGGGGCTGATACAGATGCCACAGGGACGTGCAGTAGAACATGTTTCAGAATATGACCAAAATCCTGGTTTTAAATTATTTTGTTGATGTAGTTGTAGGTGATTGTGGCTTCAGAAATTTTCTAAGCCAAAGTGTTATTGTTATTGTTCCAGCTTTCACAGTTTGGAATCTTTAAAAACATTGATTATTTAAAAGAACTTTGTCCTTTCCATAATAGTCATATCCATGGGAAGATGGATTGAGGTAGAACACAGGAACTATACCCGAGGCCTCCAGTGAGGCCAAAGAAAATACCAGTTCGAGTTACTTCAGTACAGACTCTTGCTGAGTAAGGGCCTGGTGCAAGTGAGACTGATCTCCACGGAGTCAGCTGGGCAAGAGAGTAGTACAGGTACTAGAGATGATAAAGCTCTGTCTCTCTTCTGACATTGTCTATTAATGCCTTTAATTGAATTTAGATAAGTTGTTCAGGTTAGTGGAATTCATCTGCGTCAATTTTTGGATGCCCAAATTCGGATGCTCTGAGCCAGACTTTGATGATGTCTTAAACTGGGTTTCAGAATTCTAAAAGGAGTCTGCTTTGGAATGTAAAGACAATCTTAGATTAAGCATGTATTTCTAAAACGTGTATGTGTAAAAGAGGATTAAATAAATCTGTTCTTAAATTTTAACTGTGTGCTGTTTCAGTTTTGCACTTCCTTGCCGGGATGTACTGGACAAGGTGCTCACCAGCATGGGCACTGGGATTTGTGTAATAAATCAGCTAAAATAGAGAGGAGCCACCAAAGAGCTTTGCTGTTCTTGTGGGGGAAAAAAAAAAAATAACAGAAAAGGAAAAAGTTAGATGAGTGCACTTTTTAAAACTTTTTTAGTTTTTGGTTTTGAGGCTTTTGGTGTTTGTTACCTATCTTGTGATGTTTGTTACCAATCTCCCTGCCAGAAGCTTGACTTGGTCTCACAGTAAGTGCACACAACTCTCAAAGGGATTCAGATCCGAGTCAGCTTGGGTTAGCACAGTTGGAAATGGAGTAGTAGAGCTCAGCAACCCAGTCTGAGAGTGGCTGGAAATAACACTGGCTGTGTTCTCCCAGGCCTGAACTGACATTTAAAGTTTCTGTCCCCAGGAACTAGAGGTTTGGATTCATTTACAAAAGAAAGGTGTGCATTGACTTTAGTGGAACAGAATTAAGAAGCAAGTGAAAATTTGGCTTGGGTTTTTTAATTTTCTTATTTAACAAACATTCCTTGATTAGTTCTGACCATACATTATAAATGTACTCCAGAGGAGGAAAAAACCCTTCTTTGTTCATTTCCTGAGTGAACTCCAGAGAAGTGTTCATGAATTAAGTACAAAGTGTAAGTTGCCATGACCTGTAATTTGTGGTGTTAGTGACATCTGTGTTTTACAAACCTTTCACAGTGTTGTCATTGGCTATTTTCCCCAGTTAAACTTTTCAATGAAAAAAGTACAGAACTTCCATTATGAGAGAAGAACAAAATTAACTGAAATCCTTTGAAATCCTCGCCCATTGCCCCAAATCTTTGTTGTAATGAAGCTCCAGCCAATTCTTTTGTCCTACCATACTAATGTTTTTATTTCCTCTTTTGTTCCAGTTCTAGATGGGAGATATGAAGGGGCAGAAGAAGAGGAACCTGGAGAAGAGCCAGGAAAGACTGGTTTCCTGTGTAAGGCTTTAGGAACAATGGACCAAGGCTGCCCTAGTTTGGAAGCTTAAGCATCAGAGGTATTGTCATTGGTTTGGAGTAGCTGACATTCCTTCTAAGAGCTTCAGTTCTTCTCCTTGGCTGCTGACAGATCTTGGCACATCCTTTTTTCTGGCCAGGGCCTGTCTATCTATGGGGAGTTCTCCTGAGGCTTAGCATCAATTTTCTTCTATTGTGGAGCTTCCACTGTATTGTGGGTTGCTGTAGCTGTGAGGTTTCAAAGGATCACAGGCAGGTTACCCAGTCAGCCTTCATGGAAATTAAGTACTACTTCTCTTTTGTCACCCAACTTCTCTAGTTCACTCAGGAAGGAGAGGAATGTTGTTTTGAATTTCTACCTACAGAGCAATTAGACCAATATACTTGCTTAAGCAGACTTCTCACCCAAAGCAAAATAAATAAATATATATCTAGAAGCTTCATGATGTGATCTTGTACCTCAATGAACAATCCCTTTGCTCCATAAACACCATCCTATGTGAAGTTCAAGCAGTGTTTTGCTTTGAGGTTATAGTGTAGCTAATTCCCACATCATGGCTGCAGAGTTAAGCAATGGAGGTTTCCTGAGAAGAAAATCTTTGCTTTTCATCAGTCTGCCTTGTTGGGCAGATTAGAGCTTTCACAACTCTCAAAATGTTGCTAGTCTCCCAGCACTGGGGTTTTGTTGTTTTATGTTCCGTCAATTCCCAAGAATGTTTTCTTTTTTCTTTAATTTAAAAATGAACACATCTGTTTTGTGGCTGTGTAAAAAAGACATGAAAATGTGAAGCTAAGTGGCTCAAGGACAGAATTAATTCCAAATGTCATTATTTATAATAACCTGATTTTAATTTTGCTTCTGAAAAATTCAAGTGAAATATTTTCTGAGGTCTGTGAATGCGTAACACAATTGTGGTGAGATATTAGTGTTACCACCTTTCATAGAAGTCAAAATAACTGATGGCAAGAAAACTCTCCAGGCACTGCAGCACTCTAATGTTGTTGTGCCTGGGTGTTTGTTCAGGGCAAATAGCCACAGAGCAGTTGAGATTTGTGTAAGCAATATAAAAGCAATGGTCTGTATCTGTTCCTTGGTGTTATAAAGGCAGAAAACCAATTTTTGAATGTCTGGGGAGTGGTGTAAAGAAGTCCTAAAGTCCAGATCCTGTTGATGCTCCAGCAGCAGGATCCCTTCATGGCAGCTGTGACACTTCCTTGCCTCTGTGCCCCGGCATCAAATGTGACATTCTGGGCAGCTCATGAGGTTGGATACCCTCAGTTTTCTTTTTGCTGAGCTCTGGAAATCAGCACCCTGAATATAGATTTCTGTGCCATCAATAGCTCAAGGGAAGAGCTTATTTTGTAATTTAGAAAAGCCAGTTCAAAGAACCATGTGTTCAGTTGCAGACTGGGGAGCCTTGGGCAGATTTTACTTTTCTAGTCACTGGCAAGTGGTTAGTTTTAAGCACTTTCTGCCCAGTTACTGCAACTTTGCACAGGCAGGAAGGATGTGTGAGAGGCTGTATTGCTCCACCTGAGAGCTGGACTAGTTGTGCCATGGCAGAAAGGGAAGGGTCCTGCAGGAGCTACAGAGAGAGGAGTGATGTGTAAGCTAATTTAGCTCTGCAGCCGACACTGACTTTTCTTTTAGGGGAAAATGCATCTAACTTGCTTTGGGAGTGTGCCACAGAAGGACAGAATGGAGAGAAGATGGGATCTGTCATGGGGCAACTGTTAAAAGGAACAAGCTATTCATATAAATAAGAGAGTATTTCTTCTTGCCTTCATTGGCTTCTCTTTCTTTAATGATCTGTTATGGGTAGATCTCTATTGACTTTAATCCTCAGCCCTTGCCCAGGCATTTTTCACATTTCCTGTCAAAATTGGTAGAACCATAACTGCATCCAGAGTTCATCTGTACCAGGGCAGAGCAGGAGGAGAATCCCACATCCCCCTTTCCTGTATTTCCAAGTAGAAATTGTTTATATGTTGGATTAATCACTAAAAGTTACAGACATGTCAGCAAAATCACCGTTTGATTTACTGCTGCTGATTTTGCATCATCCTGAAAGGTCAGAGCCTGTCCCATTTTATGGGCTGTATTTGTAAGCCTGGCAGGAACTAAAGCATTATTTTTTGTTGTGAGGAAATCTGTTGAAAATCTTTAAACCAAGAGCCCTGCAATCCCACCATGCTCTGTGGATGGTGGCTTTGGTGGGTTTTTCTTCATTTCTCCACCTGAAAGTTCTGCATTTGAGCTCTCACATTACACTGAACAGACCAGAAAAGATGGAGGCTGAATTAGCAAGGCAGGAACTAAGAGAGGAGGCAAAACAAAGCTTTGAAATAGTAAAATTTAGGCAACATCTTTAAAAGCTGAAGTGCGTTTTACATTTATGTGGTTGATCATTCTGAAGCCAGTTCTTAGCCCATATTCATCCCCATTATCATCTTCATTATAATAAAGAAAAGGTCTTGCTTGCTTTTAGATATTAATTTCCTCTGGACTAGCTAATTCTACTTTCCTGATGTGTCATCAGGGGTTTCTCAAAGCAAAAGGTTAATTATATACATAGGTATATAATTAACCTGTGTTTAGGGGGTCAAAATGAGAATATTGCTTACTTTTTAAGATTTAGGTTTACTGGTCGTTGTTGTTACTTTATTAATAGGCCCTGCAGGCTAAGAAATTACTTCTTTTAATTTTGATTTTCTGGTTCATGGGGGGAGGTGTGAGAGCCACTGGGAAGGAGAGACTTACAAACAAGTGGCAAAAGGATGCCTGTCGCAGCCCAGGGGGATAAAGGGTCCAACCATGGAGTTTGGGTGAAGCAAAATGGTCCTTTATTATAGGGTAGCTCCAGCTTTTATAGGGTTCTGAGGTAAAGTGGGCAGAGCAAAGTGGGTGGAGCATGGGAGGAGCATCCCAACCAGGGACATCTGTAAGGAAAATGGGGGAGGTGCTAACAATGCATGGAAATGACCATGTAAGGGACATAACTGTATTAATAAATATATAATAAATATAACATGTAATAAATACAATAAATATAAATATTAATAAATAAGGTACACCGCCACATGTCAACAGGCAAAAAGGGGGTTAAAATAAGGCACTGAACGTAGAGGACCCCTTCATAAAATTGACAAAAGGAAGGGGGGGTACATTTCAAGGGTATAGGACACAACCATATGAAGAACCTAAGTCCACACAGCTCGGGTAGTCACTTGAAGGTAGTGAAAGTGTAGGTCTTGGAAGTTTCACAGACTTCCTCTTTTGTCTCCACTTCACCCTTCCACATCTCATAACCTTCAGGCTTTCGGCTCCCCACAGTTGCCATTGAGGAAAAAGAGACCTTCACAGCAGAGGATGACTATTTTTAGCAGCTCTGACTAATTATTATTATCTTCTTCAATTAGGTATCTGTTCCCATTAGTTTCTTTGCAGCATTTTCATTGGTAGGAAGGGGCAGATTGGTGACAGAAGGTTTTCACCTTTCTTGCCTGCTTGAGAGGAAATTATTTATCAGTATATAAAGCACAACAAGCTGGAGCAGCTGGAACAATGTCAGTAACTACTCACACCCTGAGAAGATGTGTGATGGATAAAAGTAAAACCAAGTTAGCTCAGGGTACGTCAGGGAAAGTAAGAGAAAAGACTTCGCTGCTGGCCTAA
Source organism: Oxyruncus cristatus (assembly GCA_013399855.1). Lineage (NCBI taxonomy): Eukaryota > Metazoa > Chordata > Aves > Passeriformes > Cotingidae > Oxyruncus > Oxyruncus cristatus. The sequence goes on from VXAY01005869.1 coordinate 40,176, forward strand.
GCCCCGTAACAGGGTTGTGTTACCTCTGGTGCTCTTTGAACAAACACACTTTCTTCTGGTGAAGTTAATAAGCTGATATCTTCTGTAGCTTTAGCAGAAGCTTAAGAACTTGTCACTTGGAAGGAAAAGAAAAAGGAAAGGCCCTCATCTGGATCTGTAATTATTGTTACTTCTTTCCATTATTCTCATCTCCCCCTCCCCCTCCAAAAAAAAAAAAAAAAAAAAAAGGAAAAAAGAATCCTACAGTGGGCCAGTGAAAAGGTTTGGGGTTAGGCTGAGAATTCTTTTTTTTAACTGGTTGAATAATTTTTTTCTCTGAAAGTAAAAAAAAAAAAAAAAAAATCCCTGTATTTTTTATACTTTCATTTAACTATCTGGAACTAATATAATCAGAGCAGTATATTGTGAATATTTTAACACACAAGCCAAACTAGATCCACGTTATTTTACTACTTTGGGAAGCAGGAGATGATTGGAGCTTTGTGTTTTCCTGGATTAAAAAAGTAACCTTGATTCCCCATAATAGCAGACAGAAATCCTCAGAAGGATTTCTGTGTGCAGAGTATATCCCCAAATGGAGTAAACAGTTTTAAGATAAGTGGCTTTCTGACTATTAAATATAGGAGGCATTTGGCTGACACAGCTTTGTGTTGACAGATGCCTTTGTGTCTCTTTGTGATGGAGAGAAGACAGATGTTCTCCTTGGCATTTAAGAAAGCTGTTGCTCGGCAAAATAAAATGTCAAATTAGACTGAACAGTGCAACAGTGAGCAGTGAAACTGGCAGGGCTACAAGCAAGAAAAGATTGAAAGAATCTCATGTGACTGAAGTAGCTCTTGCTGGAAGTCAGTAACTGCTTTGTCATTAAGTAAAATTAGCCTATGGAAAAAGAAATTCTGTTTTTTTCCAGCTCTGTTACAATATAAATGCATGCCAGTGAATACCCATGTAAGACTAATCCTATGCCAACCATTCTCAGCAGGCAGGAATGTCACTGGGTATTGATGCTAAAGTGATACAGCAGTTAGCAGCTGTAAACCCCTCAGTCTGTGCATTGCTGTCTGATGAACTGTGCTCCTGATGGTGTCACAAAGGAGAATATGAGATTTTCTTATTGATGGATGTAGGATGGGGATGGAGCCTGCCTTCAGCAGGACACCGTCCACGCTGAGCATCAGAGGAAGAAGCGACCCAGGAGGAGCCTGCAGTGGGAATGATCTTGTTTGGTGTGTTTGGCCCTGGTCTCGCTGTCTCTGCAGGGTGGATACCTTGCAGAGGGGTGTACCTGGAGAGCTCTCATTTCTCTTTGACCTGGGTCCTGTCCATGTTAAATGTAAACCCTGTATGGAGACTTTATGATGGTCTCAGTGGAGCACTTGGTTGCCCTCTTCAGTGCCTCACTGCTGGTCTAGTGAGAGCTGTCTCTCCTCAGTAAGTGTTTACTGGTGTGGAAGCTCCTGAGGAGCTTTCCACCTCTCATCCACCTCTGGAGACACATAGTGCTGTTGCCTTACGTGTGTGACAGGAGAGCACCAAGGGAACACAGGAGAGCTTTGTCTGAAGAACAGGGCAGCTGCTGTGGGGCTGTATATAACTGCAGCTTAAAAAAAATTGTCTCTCTTGGCTGCCTTATACCCAAGAAATGCACTTGAGAGAGCTGTTACACAGAGAGGGGTAGAATGTTCCCACGGAAAGAAAGGTTAAAAATTATTAAATTAGTATAGTTTCTATCATGAGCCCTTCAGGGATAAAAACGTGCTTCAACACACCACATAATCCAGCTGTGAAAAAACTGTCTGCTAAGGGAAGAGAGCTGGAGGCATGGTGTGTAACGTACTTGGGTCTGTACCCACACCAGATGAGACAGGGAGCATGGGGAAGATGCAGAGTGGTTTCCTATTTCACTGTTCCTCAAGAAGATCTAAAGATACTGTGAACATTCCCCTCTGCCAAGCCTAAGTGAGCCAGTTATGGTGAGTGCAGCTCTTGTTCAAATAACATCAAAAATACTTGGGATGTGTTTTGCCAGGGTACCACATTAGGCAACTTGACACATTGGCACAGTGTGTGGATACTGGAGAAGTCTTCATTCACAGCTCCAGGGATCGTCTCTTCCACACAACGTCAGGAGTTAGAGCAGCCTGAGCAATGAGTGCTGCCCATCCTGCCACTGCACAAAGGCTGAAGGACCTTCTGCATCTCTTCTCCACTGACTAATTTGGCCTTGCTGGAACAGCTGTTCCCACCCCCAGCAGTCCCTGACCCCAGGGAGTGTTCCCCCACTGCAGTGACAGTTCAGCTGTGATTTGGGAAACAGCTTCTCACTGGTGCAATTACAGCCCCAGTCCATGATGGTGAGCTGGTTACAGCTGTGAGTTCTGTGACTGTGCCTGTGTGAAATCTGATGGTTGGTTACCCTGGGATAAGTGTAGCTGATTTAAGAGCAGCTGCAGCAATTCCCTGCTGAGCTCTCTGCAGCCATGTGACTCTAGAGTGCCCTCATCCGGCGCAGACCCCAGTGGGAGCAACTGTGAGCCTGGTACCATCTACAAACTCCCTTTGCTCCTGTGTGTGGTTTTAAAGGACATAAACATTGTGCAAGGTCCCTTCAGCCCTGCTGGGCAAGCCCAGTCCATGGATAGGTCAGTGGTCACTTTCTTATCAGTGACACCACTCACTGAGGACACAGACATCATGCCCAGGTATATGGTATATACATGATTATGTTCTGTTGTACCACTGTTGGGTCACACCAGCACTGGCTCTCTTTTGGGCCTCTGGATATATTTGTATGCAAAGGTAATTTTCATAACCAATCCATCTTGAAATGCACAGAGTGGGCACTCACTGAACTGTGCACAAAGATCCCAACTCAATCCTGAGGGATTGACTGTGGTCAGGTCAGTTTTCTAAAATTAAAATTATGGCTACAATTAAATTAGCAAAAATATGTGTATGTGTAGGGGTGAGATTGCAAAGGCACAGCTGGAAGTTGCCTCTTGTTTAGCTCCTATTAAAAAGCCATTACAAATACTGTGGGACTTCATGAAATGTGTATATATGGTTGTGTGTGTATGGCCTAGTTTCTCCTGGCCATGGTGCCACCCTCCTGTGCAGAATTCCTGCTTAGTAATTAGAAATATCATGTGGTAGGAAAAAAAATTACTGTTTTCTTCCTTTTACCAGGTAGAAAATGGAACACATTTTAAGTTACTGACCTGAAAAACAGTGATGCTGCTTGGCTTGTCTCATGGACTCCCCGAAACTTTGGTGCAGGGATGACTTTTTCCTGAAAGGAAACCAGCTCCCCTTGGAAAGCAGACTGTGAGGCTTGTTGTCCTTGGCCTCCCTCCCACAAGCCCTCACAACATGGATTTAGGCCTCTTTCCACAAGAGGGATGTGTTTCAGATGTGTTAAAGAAATCGTTCTGGAAGTGCTCTCATGGAATCTCCCCCACCCCAAGCCCAGCCTTTGGACAGCCATGCCAGGCCTGCTGCGTTTCCAAACCATTTAGGCCCCGCTGTTGAAACAGGAACTTTGTGTCTTGTTACTTTTAGGGGCTCCTTTTTTAATTTTGGAACTCCCTCTCATGCATTCAGTGTTGAAAAGCCCTCTGCAGGCTCTTGCCTGGTTCACCGAGCTTTCTCAAACTCAGGTAACTGGAACACTTGTTTTTAAGGATTAACCATCTTCAGTTCATAATCTGCCCATTAGAATGCACCTTACCTGGAACACAAGATGGTGGATGTTGACATTTGAAATACAGTTGTCTTCTTCCTGTTCTCTAGGTAACACTTGAAGAAGTTGAGGGACAAATTAAATGGAAGAAAATTGAGACATTGGTCTTTTTAGGAATGGGGCAGAAATGGACCAGCTGGTGTTTTCCAAACCAGTCCCTGTTCAGGAGCAGCTGCTGGTGAGCTCCTCTACGCCCAGCACAGCTGCTGGGGCAGCAACAGATTCTTTTTGTTGCTGAAAAGAATTTTTTCTTGACGAAGTCTTATAGGGACCCCTCCCTGCCAAGCCTCAGGTGAGGCTATGGCAGCCCCTTCGGTGGAGTCACAGTCCTAAACAAGGCGGGTTCATTGGAAGGGACCAGGACATGACCAGAGGCTTGTTTCTGCTTCCAGCTCCGGAGGCTCAGACACCAATTTCCTCTCTTGCCAGGCAATACAGAGGCATAGGAACACACCTGTGATTTAAGAGCACTTTATTGTTCTTTAAGGCTACTTTTAAGTACAAAAAAAAAAGATGGCCTGCCAAACCTTTTTTTTTTTTTCCAGGTGAAACAAGGCCACAAAAGAATGGTATATTACAGATTTACAAACACAGAGAGAATCGTTTAAACTGAACTGTAGATAACCTGGCTCTGTGAAGAAACTTCACCATGTCTTGTGACGGTGAGTTCAGTTTAGTGTCCTTCCACCTCCCCCCCAACCCTTTGGCTTTCGTGACACTGTTGTGTCCAATAATATATGTTTTACTGGACATAGCACATTAAATCTTTATTGCCCTCAAATCCATTTACCTATCTCAGATAAGTAAATGTAAGCTTGTAAAACAGCTATTATTGAAAATATTAGCTTTAAAAACATTATCTTACTTGTGTTTACAAAGAAATATAGGAGTCACATTTTCCACAGAGTCCATCTACAGTATTAGTATTGACTGTTATACTGCTCAGTAGCCTCTAGCAATAACAAATGAGTGGCTATTAATGCTAATGCAGTGTCCTCATAGAATAACTGTGTTCCTGCACTTTTACTGTATTACAGAAAAATCTACAAAAAAAAAAAAAGATCAACTTTTTTCTCCAACCAAAAAAAAAAAAAAAAAGAATGATTACAATAAAGGAAAGGGAAAAATTAAATAGCTACATATCATTAACAAATTAATTGTTCCTCAAAAAATACCTACAAATTTCTCTGTACATTCTTTACGCACAGCGTAACGATGGTCTTAAAGTTACCTATATAAAAAAGTGTTCTTTTAACAATCTTCCTACAGAGAGTAGGGTACTGAATGCCAAAGCAAGGAAGCGTTGACTACCCAGTAAGATGGTAGTGAAATGTGTAAAACTGGGGGCTTAGGTGTTGGGTTTGGTTTTTTTATTTTTTATTTTTTTTAAGAAAACTGAGCAGCCACCTTCTCACCAAGAGTAAGAGCCAATCTCCCAATCTCTTTCTACCCTGCACCCTTTCCAAATTAAATAGCTTAACTTTTTTTTTTTTTTTTAAAAAAGGCATAAAATAAAAGACACAGTGGACCCAATACTGTAACATAGTCCATAATACATCACGTGTTGTTCATCTTCCAACTAGTTCTCACTTTCTACACTGAACCAATCGTTTCAGGTAACCCAGTATAAAAAAAAAAGCCCTAGTTGCAACTGTATTGGGAAGATGGAATGTACGTGGGAGAGTAGTTACACTTAACAAGAAAAGAGAAGCTCTTAGCACTAGCACAGCTGTGGTTTCATGCCTAATTTCTAGTTAGTAGCTATTAATATAGCAAATGATAATAAATGCAGTAATACCTGTATAAAGTCTCTACTGGAGGAATGTTTGCTGCAACTTGGCATCGGTTTAGGAATAGGCTTAAGAAAAAGAAAAAAAAAAGACAGAAAGCAAGCTCATATGTCACAAACTGTAACAATCTGTTGTCCAGCCAAGATCCGTAACAGTAGCAGTTCCTGCAGCTAGTTAAGGGTAGATTACACAGACTTGGTTTTAGGAAGCAAATCCCTGTGAAGCAGCAGCGCTGCAGACGGGGCGGGTCGCTGGACCTGCGCAGAGCTCAGCATCCTGTGCCAGCAGCCACCAGCTCCAGGGGTGGCATGAGGCCTGTCCTGAGGCTGCCCTCAACGCTGGCTGTTACTAAAGTGAATATCAAATACAAATACCATAGAGTACAACTGTACCAGCAGTAAGTATATCTAGGATTGTTACTGACAAAAATAAACTAATTCTGAAGAAAAGCTAGTAAGTATTATGATTCTTACTGTCTATACATTAATAGATACCAGCTATTTTTCATAAAACATGCATCGTTAAGCACTATGGAACCCTCCAACCTCAGCTCTAGTCTAACAAACTGCAGTGTTTAGGAAAAAATGCCCGTGTTCTGTAAATTATGCAGTCCAGTTGCAAGCACTAAGCACCTGAAATCTAAAGAGAGAAAGACCTATAACCTGTATGAGACTTCCCCTTCCAAAGCTGTTTTGCTTTAAGAAAAATCAAACTGATAGAAATGTCATCCTTAAACCCTTTTTTCAGCAGTTTGCCCTCAAAGTATTAGCCTCTTCCAGAAAGTTGCTGTGCAACTTCAGTCCTCCTCCAATAGTGCAAATCATACATAACAGTTCTTTTCAAGTATATACATACAACACTACTTCACAAAGGGAAAAAAAAGGCAATGTAAGCAAACCAGACAAATTCTAGTCTCAAGAAGCTAAGAAAAGCAAAAAGGACTTGGGTCAACCAACTAAGTGTAATGGCTTTTGTGGATTAGCGTGCATTATTTTCTTAAGGGGCAGCAGATTTGCATCAGAGGTTTCTTTGGTAATTGAGGCAGGAAAAAAGGATGCTACATCATATGAATCTTTATGAAATAGTTCCTGCTATCATCTTTGAGGGCACCCTTTTACAAAAAAAAGTGAGTACACAAAAACATGTGTTGAAAACTAACCTCTCCTTCCCCAACACTATCTAAGCACTGTTCAAAGCTCAGTCAAACCATGCAAATTGACAAAGCGAACGGTCCTCTCCTCAGGAGACCACGGAGGGTGAGTGATTATGATTGACCATGTGGGAGGAAGGGGAAGACTGGCCCCGCCGTGATGCTGACTCGGGGCTACTGGAGACTCCGTCCTTGGCAGCCTTGATCTGCAGCCACGTATCTCCGAGTGCTTTGGCAAAGTGGTCATCGACCGACCCCGTGATGGACACCGAGTTTGCCACTGGCTCAGGCTCCTTGTAATTCTTGCCGAGGCTCCGGCGGAAGTGTTCTTCCACCACCGGGTCACAGGCAGTGGTGGCTGTGGGGAAAGGAGGCACAGGATGTGTTAGAACTGTGGCACCGGGTACTGGATCCACCACTCACATTTTCTCCTGGTTTTCTGTCACAAAACACAGAATGGTTTGTGTAGGGAGAGACCTTACATACAATCCCATTCCACCCCCTGCCATGGGCAGGCACACCTTGAACCAGACCAGGTTGCTCCAAGCCCTGTCCAGCCTGGCCTTGGACACTTCCAGGGATGGGGCAACCCCAGCTTCTCTGGGCAATCTGTGCCAGGGCCTCCCCACCCTCACAGGGAAGAATTTCTTTCCAATATCCAATCTAAATCTACCCTCCTTCAACTTAAGGCCACTTGTCCTGTCACTACAAGCCCTCATGAAAAGCCCCTGTCTCAGCACAAAGCCAGGCTTCCCTACATCATTAGAGGACTGTTAGTGAATGGGGTGGGGAAGAAGAAATGAACAAAAGTAAAAATGGATTTAAGGATTTTTGCATTTCTGTGACCTGCAACAGGTGAACATTTTATATATAATTATATTCTCCCTCAGCCTACTTGTCCTAATTAGAACAGCTGGGACCAGTTCATCACTGTATGCGTGTGACCCAAAGTGTGTATTCCACACCCTCTACGTCATTTCCCAGAAACTGTTAACAACAGACCCTTTGCAGCAGCTGCCAGAGCACCCCTGACCCCTCAGGCTGTCTGCTGGGTTTTAAGAGGCCTGTGAGATAGGAGGGTGTTCCTGTCCTCACACCCAGGACTCACAATCACCCACTGTGGAACTCCCTGCCCTGGGGGAGGTACTGGGCATTCCTGCCTGAACCTGAGGGAATATAATCTTGGGGTCCTGGGACTTCTGGTACCACTCATGGGATCAAGAGGAGGACCAGAATCTCGACCAGACTGCAACCCCCACTCTCAGCCAGACTGCGACCATCGCTCTCAACCGGACTGCAACCATCACTCGCACCAACAGGTTTTTCCTCTCCTTTTACTCTTGGACTCAGGGGGACCATGTGAGGCTCAGCACGGGGGCCAACGAACACCATTCTGTTCATGCCCCAGGGTGCCGGGTTATACATCTGGGGTTTTGTGGGTTAAACCACTTGTTCCTCTGTATAATTGTATTTATTGTATCATTTTTATTAAATTGTAATTCTGACTTGTAATCTCTTTTGAGTTGGGTTCATTTCTCCTGATCATTTACCTTTAAACCAGCACATACCTACAGCCCAAATTCTATGGAAACCCTCTCCCCAAACAGTAACATAGAACCTATATTTAGGCTTAAACAGATTTGAAGATGTAAATGGTTCTTTAAAATCAGGTCCCAGTCAGGTGTGAGGAGCCCTCGTTCTAAATTACATGCCAAGAGCTGACCTCAGGGTTTCATCTTACTTCACACACTTGTGCTCGGAGCAGACAGGAAACTAAATGAAACCATTACCTTTGCACTGGGTGTGTTAAACTGATGTAGTACTATTAAAAAAGAAACAAAGAACCTGAAAAGACAGGTTTTGTACAGAAATTCCTCAGACTAAAAATGAGAGAGCTGCAGTTTTACATTTTAGAAACAGTATCTGTGTGTCTAAGTGAGAATTATCTTTCAAGAAGCACTTGAACTGTCAGGATCCATGGCACTGGCACCTGTGCTACAGCAAGGCTTGACTGATCCCAAAATAAACGTGAGTGTCATGCATAAACCTCTTCACCTGACAGGAGACAAATCTTTTCTGGAAACATTTACCCTTCTTCCAAAGCACGTGTAAGTGCAGCTGGGGTCTCCTGCAGCTCTCCTGAGACCAGTAACACCAGTTTGTGAGAAAACTTGTAACAGCTGAGGTCCCTACTGGCTGATTTGTTCAAGAGTCTAAAGCTCTCCTTCGGCTTCTAATTCTAATTCTAGTTAACACTTCGGCTTCTAAATCTAGTTATCAACAATACACCGAGCTTTACAAAATCAAAGAAATACTGCTACCCTACTATGGACTTCTAGATTTCTGCCTACATCACACTGGTATTGTTCCATGGACATGTCCTGGTTGACAAAGTCCCACTGCCATGACCTTTCAGGAATGCTGTGTGTTAAAGCTCTGCCTCAGCAAGTAAAGGACTTGAAATGAAAGGGCTGTGCTTCCCCTGGGCTTTCCCACTCTGCAGTGGGAGAGAGTGAACAGAAACAGCCCCAGGTTTCCCAGCAAGTATTGCCTGAACAGATTTCATGAGAAGTACTAATTGCACAGAAGGCAGAAAGTTAAAACTTCCTGCTTGGGTTGCTGCAGCAACTGCCCTCCAAAGCTTTTTGTGTTATACACGCAGAGCTGGGTGGAGGGTATGGGCTTTGGAAGAGTATTTGTAGCTGCAGGAAAGATTTTTGTGACTGCAGCTGAATAGTACGAGTTTACTGGCTATTGAAAGACTGGTGAAACTACAGCTCCTAAAATTTGGTTCCATGGTTAGATCTGCTGGCCCTGGCTGCTGTTTGTCAGATGGACTAAAATAAACATAATGACTTATTTGTCTGTGTGGGGTGTTTGTTTTTTTTAAAGCAGCTTTTCAAAACAAGAAGAAACAGCACCTCTCTCCCCCCCCCTTCCTTTGAATTGGTACTTTCTTCGGTGGCACAGGATTGATGGTTAGAAAGTGCATGTCCGGAGAGCAGGGATACAAAGAGGTGTCCATTGTTTCACCTCTTTTTATTGCTGTTAATACATCAGTGCCTGCACAGCTAAGGTTGGTGAGACCATTCTGTTCTCCTGGAATTCTGATGAGGCCGTGGGGAGTTTGGAGAGGTCACTTACTGCTGGAGGGTCTCCTGTAGGCAGGCCCGGACCCGCAGCCGCTGTGGGCGATGGGGCAGTGGGAGAGGTTGCAGTTCCGGTTGTTGGCAGAAGCACAGGTGATGACAGAGGGACGGTTCTGGTGGGAACAGAGAGGAAAGCTGTCACTCACTCAGGCAATCAGTCCCAGCCACAGTAGCGCCAATTAAACCCATGAACTATCCAATTCAACAAAGCACATTAAACCCCCAGGAAAGCTTTAAAGAAAAAATAAATCCACACTTTATTACCATAATGGTGGAATTTTGAAATTTAAGTGGTGAGCAGCCGCACAGAAAAAGGGCAATGTGAAAGCAAATCATTACAAGCATTAAAATGATTTTACAGTGACTGTTTCAACCTCACAGACATTCCATATGCAGCACCGAATGTCAACACATTAAATGTTTGTTTCATCCTATGGCCACACATCTGTGTCATTCCAGGACTCAGAAGGGCTTTGCAGATTTTACAAGTATTTGTCATCTTGGTGTTACCCAAGTTTTAGTGTTATCATTTTCCATTCAGAAGTTGAGTTTCCCTAGCTCTAAATCTGTATTCCATATTGCAGACACAATGCAGTAAGCTTCTGAGACAGTCTTGACCACAAGTACTTTCCTGTTGTAATTAATCTGCTTTCCAGCACTACTTAATTAACATCATCTTTTTTCATTCCCAACACATGAAAATTCCCCAAAATCTATATTACATCATCATAGCTCTGCCATCTATACTTTGTACAAAGTGTAAACGTAAAATACTCTTTTTATAATTGTTTACTATGTAAATGTTACATGGAAACAAGGCCTTGGGAAAAGAAATGTCGCAGTTTCTCCAGGTGGCTGAAGGGAAAGAACACAGGTATTGGAATACATTTGCTTTGCATCTTTGGTATATTTTCTGATACAAAGAGTCCATTATACTCAATGCAAGCTAATTGTTAAGTTTTCAAAAAAATTAACAGAACTAATGTAATTTAACTTCTTGCCCATTTTACAAATCCGTGGAGCAAACCCACAAAAATCACTGCATTACCCCCATACAAGGTCAGTGAGGAAGGAGGGAGTTTTCCTTTTTGGTGGTACTTTAGGGAGAGTAAGAGCAAGACCAGTAAAGAGCAAGACTGTAAAGTAAAAGAGCTGAGCTTTTCAGGGAGGTTTAACACTGTTTGGCAGGACACAACAGGAATTTTACACAACAGGCTAGCTACACCTCACTGCACTGACAACAAAATAAAAAAAAGTAAATACAGAAAAAAAAAAGAAGTATTTGATTTTTTGTAAGCATTTCACATGTGGAAGTATTTATTTTCTATAGGGGCCAAGATGTATCTCTTCAAAGTGCTTTTTGAGAACGGTATGTATGCTAATCATTTCAAAAGAGTATTCTGGACATGCAAGAGGTGGGAAGTAGAGAGAGACAGGTAATAATGTCTCAGGAATTCATGTGCGAACACCACAAAGGATCCAAGAGGCAGAATAAGGCATCTTACAGAGTCCCCTGCTATGGCTGTGTGTGTGTACAGAGCAATGAGCAGAATACAGACACTTGTATGAAAATACTGAGAACAAATCAAGAATTTAGTAGCAATGAGTACAACAGAATACTGTAAAACCCTGCCCTGCTGAAAATAAGAAGGAAATTTTTCCCCACCTGTTTATTAGAAACAGAGCAAGATGAAATCCCATTCAACATGTCAAGGTTAAAAAACAAACAAACAAACAAAACAAAACAAAACAAAACAAACCCCAAACAATGAAACATCAACCTAAGGTTTCTTTTTATCACTAGACTTTTTATTTTGTATGATTTCTATTCCATGACCTTAGCAAGGCCTTACCTGGACATCCTATATTCTCAAGAAAAATGATTGTAATCTAATTCAAACCATCAAAGATAACAGGAGAGAGGAATCCAGTACAGCAGGAATCAGCCCAGGTCAGACAGAATGTCAGTGGTGCAGCTGCTGAGCAGGGACACAACAGTAATGCTGTCAAAGGGCACCGGTGTTGTCACTGGAGCCTGTCCCTTCCTCCTCTGTCATCACTGATAACCAAGAGCAAGGAACAGCCGACCTGCACTGAACAATAGCTCTGCAAGCTACTGCCAAGGGGTGTGAGAGAGCAGCAGTGCAAAGTCAGGGGGTTTGGCATAGCCAAATGTAAGGGACTTGTGTACACAGCCAACCCACACGGAAATCTACAGTGGATGGGAAGTTGATGGCTCCAGTGAAAAGCACGTGAAAAACCACCTACTCCAAGTGTTCACCCTTTGCAGGGCATCATTGTAGGAGGGAAGGAAGGAAGGATGGATTTGGGTACATATGCCAGCTTCATTTCTCAGTGCTGCAGCTAATCACAACTCAATTCTCTTGCTTTGTCTCTCCACTTGTAAGAGGGATCGAAGCGAGTCTGACACTTAACTGTTCTTGTAGAACCTGCATAGGCTCATCTTCAGCACTTCTGAAGCAAAACAAGTGCAATGTGCAAGAAAGTCAAAAAGCAACCAGCCAACAAAAAAAACCCCTCCAACAACCGTTCCAGCATATGGAAATAAAGTATGAAATAATCAAAAATAATTACTTGGCTTTAGAAAAAGTCATTATGACTTAGTGACACAACACTGCTCTGAACAATGCAGCTTTTGGCTGGCTAAAACAACGAAGATCATTCCAGCTTCCTTCACCTGAAACATTCTGTGCAAAATTTTCCCTTATGCCCCTTTTATCCTGCACCTGTTTTTCAGCAGTCCTGGTGGTAGAGGGCCAGGACAGACGGGAGGGAAGCACACATGGATCACTGAGAGGGGCACAGATGATACCATCTACCTTGAAATTGCATTAGTCATTGCCAAGCAGGTACTGGGGCTTCACTGAACCACATACTGCATTCCCAATTAAAACGCATGCGTCAGGGAAAGCAGAAAGGCCAAGAAATCTGTGGCAGATACATTTACACATCAGTGATATATTCACATTAAGCATGATGAGCTGTGACATTCATTGTGTGTTTTTAAAATACATTTTGCCTGAGGAATAGTATCTCCTATCTACTGTAATTCACAAAATGTTCTGCTTACACCTGGGAGTCCTCACTGTGTCCACAGCCAGCACCCTACACCCACAGCACTCCTGCCAGCCTGTACCTGCTGCCGTTCCACAGAAGTCAGTGTTGGTGTGATGCCGACTGTCCTGGTCGCATCCAAGCTGGTTTTGGTCAGTGCTAGAGGTTGATCCATGCTCAAGCTTGGGATTGAGGCGTACATGTGATTGGCATGAAGGCTCATTGTCGGGGCAGCTGCCCTCTCGATGGGGCTGCGACTCCTCTCCCGATGCTCCTTCCGGTAATCCCCGTTGGAAGTCTTGTTTCTAAGGCAGGAAAGAAAAAAAGCCTTACTGTTGTTCCAAGCTGTTCTGAGATACGCAACATTAAATCCCTGTAAGAAACACCAGGAAATGCACTTTGCTTGGGCTGCGGGACGTACAGAATCAATCCCTCAGCGAGGTACCCCTGGTCTATCCAGCCTCCTCCCTGCAAAGAGAAGCCAATCATCCACATTCGCAAGCTCTGGCAGCCAGCACTTTTATTCAGTGTAGAATTTCTTCAGATACTCATTCAGATGCACCGAGTTAAAGTAACTACTTCTTTAAGACCAGACACCTCCTCATTTAACATGCTATTAATCCCACTCCCTCTCCTAACACTGCAATATTCTTTAAGCACTGTTGAAGCCCAAGGAAAATTTATTTTACTGAAAAGACATGACTGACATCAGCAAAAATGCAGTGAGTCAAGGCAGGAAGCAAAATCTTCAGAGTAGAAAATGAAAGAAAAGCAAACTACACTGCAGTTACCTCAGAATCATTTAATTACAACTGCTCTTTCAAAAGAGTAATTTCAAACTACTCCTGAAAAGTAAATCCCAGTAGATGTGCTCACATAATTAGCCTATCATTTGTTGCAATGGCAATAAAGCTGGGTTTGTATCTAGGGATGAGAGACTTCAGTTTCCATACAGCAATGTAATTGTCATTAAAGGCAAACAAGTGACTCAAGAGAAAGGTACTTCACTCATCACCCAGGGAAGTGTGGGTATCACTGGCAGTCTGGAGAGTACCAGTGTTGTAAGAGTTCACACACTTGCAGGGACTGGTGACGAGTGTCAAACTGCAAACTTTGACGAGTGTCAAACTGCAAACTCCATCAGTCCTTCCCATGGGAAAGCACCAGAGGAGAAAGCTGGCTTTGTGGAAAATAAAACCAGTCTTCAGAAGATTCTTGAAGTACTAATGAAGTGTCCTATGTGTCTTGTGTATAAGTGGGTAAAATCCTAAGTGGTTTTCCCCCCATTTTTTAAAGCATATCACAGCAAATTAATATGCAGGAACAACCTTTAAAAATGCTGATGAATATTAGGCAGAGACAGAAAAGGAATTAATTCAATACTGAAGTTACAAGTTCAAAAAGCTAATGCCTGTTTCAGTATCTGAGAAAATGTCTCCAAAAGGAAGGCTGAGGGGAAAAAAGCCCTGCCAGTCAAAGGAAATAAGGAACCCCTAAAACGCCCAAACAGGGTGTGGGGATGTCCCATGGTGATCCTGTCCTGGATCCTGGCCAGCCCTAAATCTTTTAGCCTCACCAGCATCCTGTGGCCATGGATTCCACAGTCCAAACTACATACTTTGCTAGTACCTTTTTCTTCACGGGCTCTTTTTGTTTCTTTTTAACCTAAAATCTGGCTTGGTCTGCTCTTGCCCTGATTCTTGTATAAGGAGAGAGACAAAGCCATTGCTCCCTGCTCATCATCTTCATGCCACTCCGAAGTTCATCTCTGTTCAACAACCTTTTTTTCCCAATGTAATACTTTATTCAAATAAAGCCTGTTCCCATATCTTTGTGGCCCCTCTCAGGTAAGAGCTAGAAAAGTGATCATCTTTCTGGAGATGAGGGTCCAGATCTCTGCTGTGTCGAGAAACTTCTCACAATTCTTCAGTGCTATTGTTCAGCTTGCTCAAGAGTCATGTGGTTGTACAGAAATCTGCTATTGCTGCCTGAACCAAATTTCATTTATCGTGGTAAAGATAGGGTTAATATGATGTCAGGCAACCAGTAACTTGAGAACCTCAGGACACAGCCCACAAGTAGATTCCCTTGGCATGCTTAGGAGGGAACAGCCAACAGCATAACAACACAATTAGTAACCCTTTGGAGCCCCCTGCTCTCCCCCCCATCTATTGCCTGTCTCTTTCAACTAATTACAAATTAGCAATTGCAGATTAGCAGAATCGACCATAAAATCTAGCCTTGAAGGTCTCACAGCTGGTGCTTAAGATGGTGCCTCAACATCATGTGTTTCCCAGACATCTTTGCAGGTTGGATGTGGACAGCATAAGGCAGCTCAAATCCACCAGGAATCACTCTCCCAGCTTTGGGCCTGTTTCAATTCCATTGCTCTGCAGGAGCAGCACTCAGCAGGAAAGTTTGGAATTGCAGCACTCTGAGCTAATGAATGATGTAAATGTGAGTTAGTGGCAGCACAACGGACTCTATATTTAACATACAGTAGCCTCCTCTTGAATTACAGTACGGAAACAGCTCCTGGACACAACCAAACCCTCCTGCCCCACCCCAAGGAAGCAAGCGGGGAACTTCAGAAATAGCACAACAGCCATGAGATATCCTGGGAAACAGCAACACGAAAAGCCACGGCAAAAATCACTATTTCAATGAAGGCTGTGTACGGATGGCTTGTTCTTCGTGCTGCAATGCAGAATTTTTGGTGGCTGCAAGCCAAATTCTTACTTTTCAACAAAATATTATCTGGTCTACTACAATTTAAATGACCATTTGGAGGCTGCAAAACCACCTATAGCACATTTGTACTTCTCACTCCCTCAAAGAAAAGATAATCTCTGTTCAGAATTTTTCTGTTTTAATAAGCACAAGTTGTTTTCAAGGGAAAAATTTAGCTTCCTCCACCAAAAACACTTGTAAAATTAGGCAAAAAGTGTAGCTACACCAGTTGTTTGGGGGCTTTTGTCTTATAACTCACTTTTCATCAACTTAGTGCTGCATTTACTGGGGGGGGTGGGGCTGTCAAGTGACCACTGATGAACAAACTTACTGAAATTCCCAAGCAAAATAAATTTTCCATTTTACACAACAGCACCTATTTCACTCATCCTCACTTTAAACGAAAAGTCACAGCCCTAAATATGGGTGAACTGGTAGTTTTGCTGCCCTCAAAAAACCCAAACCAACAAAAAACCCCCCAAAAATCCCAACCCTAACAAAAACCAAAACACAAAAAACCCCAACAACACTTTCCTGCAAAGATCTTTGGAAGGGACCAAGAAACTAGGCAATGGGATCAGCCTGATGCCAGGAACAAGCACAGCAGGCAGACTTTCCCTAAAGACACCTAAAATTATTCAGTTATCTCAGCAATCTCAGCAGGCACACCCCAGCCTTTTCTGTAGGCAAATAATGCCCTCTTCCTAAATTAGAAAAATTCCTCTTTTGGCCAGGGAACTGTTTTATACTCCACTCTTCAAAGATCCTCTCCTCAATTCATCTACCTTCAACTATATAGTCTTCGCAAAAAAAAGAAAAATACTTGAAGCTTCTACTTCCACATCAGATATTATTTTTTTCTGAGCCCAGCTGGAAATGTTACAGCACCATGTAGGACAGTAACATGATAGCTCTGCCCTTGTGAAAATACACCAGCACTTGTTAGTCCCTCCTATTTAAATACAAGCAGCAAATCCTACAGATATCTGCCTCCACTTGTAAGACAATTGTACTTACAATTACTTATAGGGTATTCATCAATTTCCCATTATTAAGTAATTTTAGTTTAAAATGACACTTTAGAGATAATTTTCTATTAGAAATGGAAAATTTGTTACAATTTAAAAATGATTAATTATTATTATCGAGAGAAGTCATTCTTGTTTTGCTATTAGACACTTTATCTAAGGGGGCATCAAAAGTGCATGTGTGTGAAGATAGTTACATGTCACTGGAGTCCATTAGCTTAAACATTCCACATGCACTGAACAAGGACAGATGCATCTCTTAGGTCAAACATAAGAGCAGAAAATTATAAAGAAAAATTTCTGACCAAGTTTGAAAAAGAACTTAAAAATATATACTACAAATAAATCAGCTATCTAAACAGTTTTGCCATCCCCAGACTCCACTTTGTCTTAAAAACCAGCATATGCAACCCTGGACTTCATGTGCAGTTGGGTAGATGCCAGTGCAACTCCACTGGCTTAAAAAAAATAGCAATTCCCATGGTGAGACCATCAGTCATACCCACCACCGTTCCTCCCTGCTAATGCAGATAATTCCAGCTACTTGCAGGGGTTTTTTTAGCAAAATTACACACAATTCCAACCTAAAATTAATTTCTCCAACACTTGAAAAACAGACAATTGTTTTTCGTGTTGCTTCCCAATGAATCATAACCCGGACTCCAGCACTTACCAAGCATCATGTGCTCGGGTGGATGTCATACCAAAACCACACACATCCTGACTGGAATTCTGCTGCAGTCTGGTTCTAAAGAAATTTCTAACTGAAAGCAATGCTCCAGCCCTCCTCAGAACCAGCTCAAAAGTACTAAAATGCACTGTTTGCATTTTTTGCTGCAGAACCTTTAGCTGGGGCTGTTCTGTTCGCTGGCACAGAGTGGTAGTAATTCACACTCTCCTACAAGAATAAGAGAACTCTGCCAGCTGCTTAAGGAAAAGGGAAAAAAGAGGCCCAGCGAAGGGGACAGTTCTGCTTGCGCTCACTTCCAGCCTGCAGATCCTTAAGAACAGTTGCCAAAAGCATGACTGTACCTCCAAGAGAAGAAATCACCCTCTCTTTGGCAGAACCAGAGCTCTGACTCGAAATGGTTGTACAGAGGAGTGTTTCACTTGCACAAAGAGCAACTGTGTAAAATGTTTTCTTTACACAAACACAATGCATAACATTACTTAAGAGCAAACTTCCATTTGTGTAACAAGTCAAATATGATTTAAATATTTTAGCATTTTTATAATATTTGATTTCTAACATCCTTTATTGTCATTATTCACAAACTCTGAAGTCTGAAAGAGGACAGCTGCTTTTGTTAAAGTCTACTAAAGGATTTATAATCCACTGATACTAAATATCTGCTCCACATGATGGGGATCATTTCCTGCAAAAGTATCTACTTTTATCTACATTACTTATGTTACTGTGAGGTGGGAAAATTTAAGATGGTATTTCAAAATACAATGATGTATATGCATAGGGAAAAATCCTGGGTGTTCTTTATTCAGATTTTTTTAAGCAAGCTGAATTCACTTAAAAAACCCCCCAACAACCCAAATAAAACCTGAAAGTAATATCACTTTGGTCTGTCAGCCAATTATCTGAAGTATTTATAACACGAAAAAATACTCCGAACTGCCCAATTCCCTCTTCAAACCACATCTCCTCTGAATGACTGTCATCTAAATATACAACCCTTTCCCATCCCACTTCATTTAACTTCATGCTTCGCAGTTCCTTCAAGTAGCCTTTTCCTTTTATGGCTCAGTACTCCACTCCAAAAAGCCTTCAAAGAGGCAACTTGCAGAGATCATTGTTTTTGCAGGAATCACTCCTGCCACAGATCCTGGTCACACGATAGGGTTTCCCAAGAAAGTTAATGAAAATTAACGGAAGTTCCCTTTTTTGCCAGTGCTGATATTTTGACATTATTTGTACAGTATCTTCATCCCTGCAGGAAATCTGGCCAAACTAAGGCTCATGTTTTTGTACCAACACACAGGTCAAGCTGGCAACTGCTCTCCCAAGAAGGCCTTTTGGAAGCAGCACTGGAGCATCCATGTCTCCTGCTCTGGTCCTGTTGAGGCGAGCTGGCCACGGAGGGCTCTGTCACAGAGGTCTGGCCTGGCCTGGCACATCCTCCCGTCCTTTCCCCATCCCAGTGTGGTATAACAAGGACAGAAACAGGCAGCTGAGCCTTCACTTTCTGCCTCAGACTACAAACCACTCCTAAGAGCCACCCAGGATTTCAAGCACTGCCTCAAACTTTTCTGGCCACCAATAATTAAACTTAACTCCTCCCAGAAAAGAGCTTTTGTTCTTTCGAATTTTTAACTTGAGCTACCAGCCCCAGTCTGGAAAACTAAACATCATATTTATACAAGTTCTCTCAGAGTCCAAATCACACATGCACCAACCACACCAATTTGCCCTGTTCTCTCCACTCCTCTGTAGCTGGAATTCTGCATTTCCTTCCCTTAAAAAGTTACTAGTAATCATTTTTTTGTTTCAGCTTAGTGCTACAGCTTTGAAAGGCCTTTGACATGAGAAGTCTAAACCATCGAAAATACTCTAACAAATAGGATAATCTTGAATATAAACAAACACAGGTCAGACTTTCTATATTTATCCTTATCAAAACAGGATTTTCAGAGATAAAATCTAGGACAAGACTGTCACTTACAAATGGAATCAACAAGGAGGACAGATTTCACAGTAAAGTAATCAATATTAAGCTGTGAAATGCATAAAGGAGTGTCCCATTACTGCCTGCGCCAAGCACAAATTTTCAGATACAGATGAGCTTCTCTTCCGGAAGACTTAATACAAGTATGAAAGAATGCAAGAGAATCACATGATGTAAGAACTCAGTCCAAAGCCAAACCCACAAAACTGAAATCTGAATCAAATGTACAGTAAAATCAATTAGTATAACCTCAGGTCCTACTTATCTTCTCACAGGAATTTTTTCTTTAATATTTGGCCATCTTTGCTCCAACACTCATAGGATTGTTTCAAAAGGTAGCACAGGTTTCTTCATAAAAGTAATCACTCATTCCATCCATAAATAAAATGCTAGGATTCATAAAATGAAAAGTTACATCACTGCTGGAACATGTGTACATATACAATGCAGAAACACTGACAAAGTTACCTCACTGCAATAGGTACAGGCTGCAGGTTATCTATAATTCAACTTTCAAAAAAAAGGGGCAAAAAACTGCCCACTAATCTCTCTGTTCTGCACCGCTACTGCCTGTTTGCTCAACTCCAAACTTACGCCAACACCTACATTTAGGTTCCCATTTTCCTTGGTACACCTGATGGTTCATTCTAAAGTTCCACAATTTTTTTGAAGAAATTAAACCATACCTGAGATGAAAACAACATTTTAACACACAGTAAATATCCAGAAAAATTCTGAAATGGTAAGTGATGTCATTAATTCTGCTTAGGTAGCTGTAAATATGAATTAGCCTGTTAGGAAAATTAAATAAATTTTAACAATCATTAATTGTTCAAAAAGTGGAGCTAGAACAACAGAAAGTTCCAGCATTTCAGTATTACCACAGTAACAAGTGTCCGGGTGTAACTGGTTATTGCAGTAAGCTTAAAAAATTTCCTAAAATGTACAGTGATTTCTGGAGTATAAACATAATCCCATTTCACATCTTCAAAGTTTTGTTTAACTCTTTCGAGGTGGGAACCAACAGCTGAGTACAGCTGCCATCAGCTCTGACTTAGTCTTCAAGGACTGAGGACAAAAAGTATTGATCCCTTAATCAAAGAGGAGAAACTGTCTGGCCCTCTAACCTGCAAGGGGGTTATCTCTGGCTTCCCTCTCCCAGCTCTGCTTAGGAACAGCACAGTTCTTGGGAAAGAGACACGACAAGTAACCAACCTTTGAGATTTATCTGATTCAGCCAACCCTCCACAACTCCCTCTTGAAAGAACAACAGTAGCTTCAGTTGCCCTTGGAAAATCCTGCACAACACACTAGAAAAATGCATAACGGAAGAACTATTTTTGCCAGCTGTGAAGAACAAAAGACAGAAGAAGTGAACATTTGGGAAGCTGAGAAAGGCACTGCAGAGGATGTGGTCTGTTTTTATGAGATGCAGTTCAGAGAGCACCTTTTTGGAAGGTAGTTTCAGTAAAAGTGCAAAACTCAGACATATCAAAGCATGCCAGAAACTCAATCCTACAGTCGCCAGTCAGGACCCACAACTAAGATTTCATTTCTAGCTCAAAAGTAAACTCTACAGAAGTCACCATAGTAGCTGGGTACTTGGAGGCACAATAACCTTATTCTGAGACAGTCAAACAAAGCTGGTGAAGCAGAGGGAGTCTGTCAGTGCTCACTTCTGGACAGCAAGGGAGGGTAATGCAGATACTGGGATCAACAGAATAGGATCTAGAAAGGCAAGTCACTGCTGGAAGGGAAACTAAAAGCGTCTGTGCAGAAATCTGAACTGTTTCAAGTCCTTTGAATGGCACTTTGAATACTTGGATGGGTGAACTTCCAGAAAAGCAAATGATAAAAATATGAGGTGAAAGACACACTCCAAACTTTCCCTAAAGTTTCTAACAAGCAGGAAGGAAAATATGACAGCACAGGGAAAGAGCAAAGAGGCTTCCATGTAAACAGCTCAAAGGTCAGAGGGGTTACTGGAAAAATTCAGAGGCAGCTGTAAAGGGATTCATTTGTACCCACTGCATTGCCCACCCAGACACCTCTGGCAGACATTTCCTCCTACATTCTACCAATTTGTGAGCTGGGTCACGTGCAGCTTTTATAATTCAGCCATATTAACATCCTTTTGAAGTTCAACTTGGCACATGCAACAAACCTTTTATACCGAGTCACTGGAAAATACCGTAAAAACTATTTATGATCACACAGAGAATACCACGGGCCAATGTCAGAGAAAGGCTGCAACAGAAAATACAGCAGTGGGTCACGTCCTAGTGCAGCAAGATCAGCCACATACACGTGTGCTCGATACGGCCAGGGTGCATCAGCCTGTTCTGCAGGCTCTGGGAAAACTCAGAGGTGAAGCTGTGCAGGACTGTCAGAGTAAATAAAAAATGGCAGTTACATTTAGAGGATTCACTGGGCTGTTCCTCACAATTTTTCTACTTTTTTTTTATTTGGAAAAAATATTTTTGTTCATCACTCAATGCCTGTCATGGAACTGTTTTGGTAAAAGTGGGCACCAGTTTAAGTCAATCTGTGAATCCCTAATTCTCACCAGTTTACGGGATTTTATTTAGTTCCATCATCTGAAAGATGGACCAAGTGCAAATCTTACAGTAGAGGAGCATATAAATTTTTTTTTTCAAAGAGATGATGTGGGAAGTAAAAGATACCAACAACATGAGAATGGCAGGTTTATTTATTAAGAGCTTTAACAACACAACTCAATCTGTGAAAATAAGGTCACAGTGCTGGAATTAACTGTGCCAAATTTCTAGCTTCAGTGGGTCTTATGAGAAAGAGCGAAAAGGGTCTGGATCCTTAAAGCTTATGAATTGTGGTCTCTATCCATAAGAAACACATTGTAATATTAGCTGATGTGCAGCAGGAAAAGCAGAGAAAGTACAATAATTCACTTTCATACAGAATTTTCAATAACTGTCAAAGAACTCTCAGGCTCTTCAAGCCTTTAGACTGACAACAGTGTATAAATAACTGGTTTTAAGAAATCAGATTTTTTTCATAGGCTGTTTTATAAAAGGAATAAACATTTCATTAGAAGTTTATTGAAACTGTTTGTAATTGCTAATAAAGTCTGAATTACCAAAACCTCTAGAAGCACTAGAGCACAAAAAAGCGCAGCAACAGCTTCATTATATATTGCACAACTATTCTTACCAATATAGTAAAACAATTCCTTTGAAAAACTAATAACCAAAGCAACTCCAGCAGCAGTTGCATGTTTAGAGGGCACTTCTGCAGCTCAGCACCCAAGTTACCCATCACACTCTGCAATCAACAGTATCCTCTTACTGCAGCTTCTGGTTTAAAGGAGACTTTAGTTAGAAAAGCAAATGACAAGCAAAAATGTGAGGGGATTTTACTCCCTTTCCTTCCCTCTCCCCCCTTTTAAAGTATTTGTGAATAATGAAAGTTACTGACTAAAAATGTCACTAAGAGATTCATGAAGCATCATTCAGGCAGCGCAACCTCAGTGATGTCAGGCATGTCCACACGGCTCACACACGTGTGGTACAAATTACTTGGACAGACAAGGACTGTAAAAGCAGGACTGTGACAGGAACATCGGAATCGACCATAACGTGAGTGCACTGTCTGACTGTTCCTTATGGAACACAGCACATGTGTGCCACATTAAACACAACATGCAGCAGTAACTGCATGTAACAGAGCACGCCAAGCTCTCCCCAGATGCTCTGAAGGCTGTTCCCATGGCATACCAAACCCACCCCTTTCCTTCCTCACCAAGTATCCTGCGCCCTGGTCAGTAAACCAGGCATATCCATCTCCTGCATGCATGGTCCCACAGGTACAGCTGCTGCTGTTATGGGCACATCCTGCTGTGCTTCAGGAACATTTACATTGGGAATGAGGAGCTGCAGTTTGTGTACAGCACCAGTGCAGTTAGGTAAGAAATGCAGAGGCAGCTCAGCATGAGCTGAGTGGTACAGACATGGGATCCATCCACACAGGGATCCACCCACACTGGATCCATCCACACGGGCATACATTCACACAGGTGTCTACCCACTGCTGGATTTATCCACACGGGGGTCCATCCACACCAGGAGCCATCCACACGGGATCCATCCACATAAGTGTCCACCTCTCACAGTATCCACTCACACGGAACCCATTCACATTAGGGTCCATCCATACGGGTGCCCAGCCACATGGGATCCATCCAAACGGGTGCCCATCCACACGGGACCCATCTGCTCTGGATCCATCCACACTGGATCCGATTCAGCACCACAGCACGTGGATCCCAGCAGCATTCCCTTCCCTCTGGAAGAAGCGCTCCCGTCGCTGAGGTCAAACCCTCCAGACTGCAACGGCGGTAAAGTCCTTTTATTTCTCTCCTCGCTTTCTTTCGAGAGAAACCTTAAATGCAGCCCAGCCCTGGCCCAGTGCAGGGCAGGGTCCCCCCGGCCTCCGGGCATCGCCCCTGGTGCAGGACGCGACCCCCAGCCCGCCCACCCTGTCGCCATAAGAGTTCCCCAGGAGCGGCACCAGTATCCGACGGGAGATCCATCAGCTCCCTCCCCCAGATCATGTTTGGGAATCACAGCCGTTTCTTCAGCCAGACCCGGCAATGCCACTGCAAGGAGTTAAACCCCCTGGGCTGCGCCTGCCACCCTGCAGCATCAGCACTGCCAGCCCGGGGAACAAAACTACTGATTCAAGTAGAAATTCATGTAACGTTTTATTCCAGAGTCATTGTCTATAGCAACCGTGTCCATAACATTCTAATTCTCAAGAGTGCAACTTTCTAGTAAAAGGCACATCTGTCAAACTGCAGGAAACATCTGGGAAAATGGTTAAATAGAAAGAAGTGAGATTAAACCTTTGTTTCCATGGGGTTAGGATATACGTTTAGAATACATTTGCAAAGGTTACTGGTTCTTTTCTTGCCTCTTGCTTAGGTATCAGGCTTTTAGATTGGTGCTGAATTTCACCCCATGACAATATATGAAAATTCACACAATGTAAAATTTTACTTTCACCCTGGAGTAAAAATCCAACTGCAGGGCTCCAGGGATTCCCCATTCACTTAATAGTTGGACTCAAGGAACCTTACGGGTCCCTTCCAACTAGGTGATTCATGTTCCATCCCTGTGGGCATAGGCCCTCAGGCACCTTCCCTAAGTGAGTGTTCAAACCTCTGTATGGGTGCTTGGAACCCCCATGCAACACTAACACAGCTTTTCCCCTCACAAGGCATCTTGGAGCCTTGCCCCACTATGGAAAGGTTATGCTCCTTCACATGAGATGTAAAATGAAAGTGGGAAACATGATATCAAAGCAGAAATCTGGAGCTGGCTAACAAACCCCTTCTGTTAGCAAGTGGAGGAGACACCTGAGCTAACATTACTCGATTTTTCAAGTACTTCAACATATACCCAAACTTTGACAGATAGATCTTTCTGCAAAGGACTGATAAGCTATCAATCAGACTGCTTTTAGCCCTGGAACTATTCATAACAAACCTTTCACACGTGCTTGAACTGAAAGGGAGTGGAGTGCTTGCTGAAATTCCCCCTTGGCTAAGAACTGTAGAACTCAGTGTTAAATATTAACTCAGGTATGGTGCCTTTTTCAAGTCCATCTCTGAAGGTTCAATTAAACATATATTCCTTGAAAACAGCTGAACAGTAATTTTATGTATTGTGCAATTTCCATTAGTAAATAAAAAACCACATCTGATTGATTTGGTCCATCATTCAAGCAAAGAAAAAAAAATTAGGAAAAGCAGTTTGAAACCTTATGATTCTTTGTGCACTTAATCAACAAGAGTCACACTGTATCAGTTCCACTGGCAATACAGAGTTCAGCTTCAACAGAACTGCTTTGAGAGCCCCAGGTGAACTGTAAAATACTTCAAGAGCATATTTGTGCCCAGAGGACTGAGTGAAGATGCTTCACTCGGCAAACGAGAAACACTTTGGGTGTTCTGAATTGTGTTGGGGTTTTTATCCAATTCCAATTTGTTACAATAAAGTGATAGTGTAAACATATTTCTTAATACCACATGAAGTTTGGATCCCAAAAAGGAGCAGTTAGCAGCAAAGAACTTCTCTGACAACTCCCACACTACCTCCGCAAGCCAGTTCTGCATCTTTTCAAGCCCTGCTGGAGCCTCCTCCACAACGAGGACCTGATTTTCTGCAGAACATTTCCACTCTGCGTTCTCAACCAGGCTCAGAGAATGGTAAGGAGGAAGGTGACAGAATCCTCCTCTAATGAGGAGGGCCTTGTTTTATTGAGTACTTCAGATCTTAACATTTTCTGGCTTTAAGCTACTACAAGCTTGAAGAAGATGCAGCTGACCCTGCTCTGAGCAGGAGGTTGGATGAAATGGCCTGTTCTAACATGAATTATTTTGTGGTCTTTGAATACAGGTCACTTTTAGGACAGATTTTTTTAGAGGCTGCCCTTGTGATTTTTATCACAGTGTCATTAAAGCGAGTAAATGCCATTGGATGTTCATGGTAAAAACCTTGTGGTGTAGGGCAGCTCCCACACTTCAGGAGTCTTATGGGTGGGATTGACATGATTCTTCTTTGTAACAAAAGCAAAGACAACCCAGAATTTGAAACAAAAGAGTCTGGGTCTGGATGGTTTATATCTGAAACTACACATCATTTTGCATGACACATTAAAGTACCTTTTTCATTTGCAGACCTTTCTTTATTACAAGAAAAAGCCGAATTATATATCACACAAACCAAGAGATGATTATTCCTTATGCATCAACTTAACAGCCGCAAACATTTTGCCATAAAGTGATTTTTGTATAGAAATTAATTTTCATTGCAACCCTAATGCCAACAAAACAAACAGGAATCCCAACAAGCAGAAAATACTCTGTCCACAAGCCCTCTCGTCCCAAACTCCAACTTCCAGCCTGATGTACTCCACGAGCAAACGAAAACAATGGTCACAACAGGAACTCAAATGATTATTTCTCTTTAAAGCTCTTCGGCCCGTGCACCTCCGGCTGATGGATGGGGGGCTGGGGATTCTTAGGGCGGCAGTGCATCCCGCGGGCAAGGCTGTGTGTGCCCGGCTGGGACAAGGCGGTCTTTGTATTCCCGGGGATGCGGGAACCCGGGAGAGAGCGGGAGGGAGGCCGGAAGAGAACCGGAGAGGAGGGAGAGAGGGAACCCGCAGACACGCTCGGCCGTGCCCGGGCAGCGCTCACCCCGCCAGGCTGCCCCAAACACAGCCCTGAGGTGAACAACGCGGCTACGCTGCCCGCGCACACGTATAATTCTCACATAATCCCAGTTCCTAATTACTCTCCTGTAAGTCAGAGTGAATTCACGTGAATTTTAGTGAATTCACATGAAAACAAAGGCGTGTTTCAACCCGAGGCTCAAAACAAGCGCACTTCTATTTCACACAGCACCAGAAAATGAAGTGCGGTGCAAAAAGCACTTTCTACTTCAGCAAGATTAAACTTTAGTGAATGCATTTCAAGTAAAATACCTGAGGGACACACCAGAAAGTGTAAAATGCAAATAAAGGAATTCCATATTACCTGTCATTAATTAGGGATGCAAATACTCATTCTCCCCAAGTGAGGAGCTTCTGGGAGTGCACAGCCTCTATCATCACAAATATACAAAAGCTTTATAAGTATATATAAGTAAGGGAGGCAGCACCATGTACTGATTTTAAAAAATTAATCCACAAGGTCTCAAGTATATTTTATTATCTTAAAGCTGAGAATTATCTCCTTTGAAAACAGCTTTTGATAAATTTTCTTTTCACAGAAATTCCATTACATATTTCGGAACCCCAGGAGGTTTGCCAGGGCATTTGATTCACTCTGCTCTGGACACTGTACTCCAATAGTTGTGTTTTTCCACAATAAAAGTAAAACCACTCACAGACGATACTTCAGGGAGGTACACCTGAGCATGGAGTATCTCAAAACCCTCCATTTCCTAACAAAAAGCTGATGTAACTGGATTTCTAATAAAATATTCAAAGCCTTTAAATGGATTCATTCCCACTGACGCACAGTGGGGTGCTGCTACCTAAGAGTTAAAACCAAATTGCTATTGAAAGGTTCTACCATTTATAATGAACCAAACACATAATTCTTGTCCTATTTAATTACATTTCCAACCACAAGATGCTGGTGGTGTTAAGAGGATGAATACACAGCTGCTTCCCAGTTCTACCAGCATCATCACAAAGACCCAAATGCCTGACCAAGTGCTGCTGGAGGTTATAAAGACTTCTGTCTTCAAAGCACTGACTTCCAAATGAAATTGGTCTGCCCATCTGGACACTGGGAATCACTGGAGGCATTCAACCCAAGAAGCCCAGATTTACACACTTCTTTGTGCAGAGATGTGCAGGCTGTAGCCCTAATATTGACCATGGCAGCTGTGCCCAGATTTTGTATCACCAGCTCTTTTCATCCTGTGCTTTCAGGGGACTTGGTCCTGAAAAGGAGAGTCGAATTTATCTTTGCTATCACCAAAGATATTGTGCCATCTAGTCTCCCCACATTACACTCCACATCTCTTACAGATTGGGTTTTCTAAATAAAATGTTGTCAAAACTCTACTTTCTAGAACCTCCAAGTCACACACTGCCATTATTGTGTTCTATAAAATATCTGTTTTCCCAAACCTACTGTCCTTTTCCTTATTGTGAAAAACTCAAGCTTCTACAACACACTTCCCATCTCCAAACCAAAATTTTCAGGACAGTTCCACAGAGTTTGAGTAATCCATTTCATTTGTTAAACCAGAACATCATAATCCAAAAAAGAGAGAAAACATTCAAAAAACCCCCTTCATTGGCTGTGGTGGCAGGGAAATGGGAGTAAAATTTAAAGAATGTTTGTGAACTTTTCTGATATATCTCAAATACATAGACATTCAGCTATTTCAGATGCATCACAAAAGTTCCAGTTTTTGTAATATTCCATTGAAAGTGTATTTTCTTATGGCCAGATCAAACTTACAAAATAAAGTAGAAAAAAAAAGATGGCCTCATGGATGCTATTTTAGGTTATAATTCATCTGCAGTAGATGGTTTAATTGAAACACATCAAATCATATGAACTCTGGACAGAAAACCAGTGCTTTCTAATATAAGAAGATGCATGTTTCATGTACAAAACCACAGAAAGAATCCATTGGATAGAACCATAAAAACATACCATACTGGAAAATATTGCATAGCTTTAATGTGTATCTCATAATGGCTTAGCTTCGCGAACAAAGATTTGGGAAGGGCTCTACCCACGTTTGTTGCAAGCACGTTGGTGGCTAAAGAGGCCAATATGAGATAGGCAGGTCCGATTGCAGAAGGCACAGCAGAAAGACTCCTTAGATGGTATATTCTGCAAGGCACGGTTCTTTCTGCGTTGTCTGTTCTCCTCAAGGGTGACCCTGCGTGCTTTCTCAAAAGCATCAGCAGCGTTGTAGATGGTGTGTCTCCAGGACTGCCGATTGGAGGCCAGAGTAGACCAGTTATGGTGGTCAATATGGCCAAGGCTGAGATGTTGTTTCAGGGAGTCCTTGTATCTTTTCTTTGGGGCTCCTCTCTTGCGGCAGCCGGTGGTGAGTTCCCCATAAAGCAGGATCTTAGGGAGGCGGTGGTCCTTCATCCTGGAGACGTGCCCTGCCCAACGCAGCTGTGTTCTCAGTAACATGGCCTCAATACTTGTGACTGCTGCTTGTTCCAGAACAATAAGGCCATCCATCTAAGAGAAGGTCACTCTAATCAAACCTACGTCCTGAGGACCTCGCTGCCACCATCCAACGTCTATCTAAGGGATCATTGAAATAACTGCCTGTATCTTCTAGTTTTGAACCTTGGCTGCACAAGAGTCTGCTGGTTCAGACTTCATTATTTTTATGGCCTCCACTGTATAAAGTGTTGTAATGTACATATGTGCCAGCTGTGTTTTATTTCATCACTAGAAAATGAGTTTAAAAAAAAATAGAAATCACACTTTTCCTCATAAAGTCACATAATGTTTCAAAAATGCCATAAATCTCTTCAGTTGTGTAATGCATGTGTGCCACAAAACATAGCACATAGTTCTTTCCAATAGCAGCACTCTCAGCTCCAAAGAAAGGCTACAAATAGTTAAAATTTTTAGGCAAAAGAAGGAGGTATGTTGTAAAGTCTCTTTCAGCTTGTGAGCTTTTATTGTTTTGCATTACTTCAGTGCTGGATTTCTGATTTGTAACAAATTCCAAGAGTGCAGACTACAGGCTCAGCCTCTGACTAACACTGTGGTGATTTATTCGAGGATAAATACCTCTGTCCACATCTCAGGACTGCACACAAGAGTCCACGGCAGCGTGGAATGTGTGGAATGCTGGGGCTGCAGGAGCTGAGGCAGCAGGGCCAGGCATCAGGCTGCCCTTTGCTGCTGAACCACTTCATCGCTTCCGCCAGTCAAGAATGAAAGGAATTCTTTAAGTCTGAACTTTGTGCCAACCACGCTTGCATTCCCAGGAATGAGAACACAGCAAGAATGGCATTTGCTGATTGCCCAACACGTGCACCTCACTCACCAACGCCTTACCTGTCGGACACATTCCACATCTGACTGTCAGAGTGCCATGCAATCCCTCAGTAATGTTTAGCAACAACTGCAGTTTGCCCAGTTGTCAAGGCACACCAGGGAGAAGCTGGCTCACAAGTGCCTGGCCTCAAAAAAATGCAAAGCATTTCTGTTTCTCCTCCTCCTGCCTCCCCACCCCCATCCACACAGCCCAGAATCGGGGGAAGTGAAAGGGGCAGATTACAAAGAACAACAGAACAATACTTTAGAAATTGCAAGGTGAATACGTATGTTCTACTATAAATAGTTGAGCTAATTCCTGTTACTTCATGCTGTACAAAAACAAAAGAAAACAAGAAATCCCATCAAATCGCAGCAGCTTTTAAGCAGATCTCCCATACAAGCTGGAACAAAAGAAAAATTAAGGGCAGAGTTTTTAGCCAGGGCATGATTTGAGCACAGAGAGATGCAGAGGATAACTGTAAATAGCGAGGCACTTACAGATGTGGATTGAACATCCGACTCATTTTAGAGACGTGGTCGTTTTCACAGTCTAGCTCCTCATCCCCTTGGTCCATGCTGAGCTTCCTCTTGTTGGGGCTGATGGGAGGAGGGCCCGTCCGGTGGTTGGTAAGTGCAGGGGACACGGGAAGGGGCTGCATTCGGGGCTCACCTCTCAGTGCTGCCTCACCTAGGGAGGAACACAATGGAGAGTGAACACAGCAGGGAAAAGAGAGGTGAAATAACATGCTTTGAAAACATGCTTGCAGAAAAATTTCCCCAAAATTTTCAAAAATTTCCCAAACTGCACAGGCACGTTTAACATGGTTGTACCATAACGAGGCATCATAAACCACGCTTCAGTGCTTTGTGCTGGGACAAAAAGTTGAGAAAAGGCAGCATGAGAGAGGGGGCAGATCACCCCAGATGATCTGAAATGCTGAGCTAACTCATCTTTGCAACAGCTTTTTTTACTCAGAAACATTCCTTTTCACAGGCTGCAATTCCAACACTGAGCTTTGATTACCTCACTCTGCAAACCATGACTACTCACAGTGAAATAAGCTTTGTTCCATTTCTTAAAGTTGTGGTTATAAATTCCAGGGCTACAGTTCACATTTATGCCAAATATCCAAGATGTAAAACCGAATAAACATTCCAATTCTCAGATGATTCCCTTTACAAAAAGCCATCCAAAACAAGCTTGTCTGGTATATAACTATGCAAGGAAAAAATTAAGGAAAAAAAATGGGAACTTGGTAATGCAAGATTTAAGTACTTTAAAACTGTGTTATTGGAGCTGTGATCTAAGAGTACAATTCTTCAGCACAGGAATCACAGAATTTCAATTGGATAATGCTAATTTCCATCCGGGCAGACTGGGGGTAGGCTCCTGAGCAGATTATAAATTTTTATATAATCTAACACTTACCAGAAAATGCTACTCACAGCATATGGGAGCTGTGTATAAATAGTTGCCTTTGCATAAACACATTGACATATCATTTCTAAACAGGCATTAAAGCATGACCACAGCACTTTCCCAATTTCAATTAAATGGTTCACTACTTGTATCACCTAAAACCCAGTGCTGCACTTCACCAGCACTTATAGACTTTACTGGAACTCACATCCTTACAACCACAGGTCACATTTAGACCTCAGAGGGATTTAAAGATGTTACAAAAATGCTTTTGGGGCTTCATCAGGGGACTGTAGAAGAGCTAAATTAAGCAGGGTTACCTATTCTGGTAGTATCTCTGAAATAGCCACCTTTGCTAGAGTTTAAAATTCGTATTTTTCCTTACACTGCCAGAAGCATTTTGGTTTCTACACAGCCATAATTTCCAGACCTAAAATTAGGATCAAGTTAACTCCATCCACAGCGCTGAGGTACCTGACAATGGAAATCTTTGTATACCACCACACATTTTCACATCATCACGGAGGCAGACAATTTATAAAATGCTGCCCTAATTCCACACATGACAAATACCATTTTGTTGGAAAAAGGAGTGAGGAGAAAACCTCCTGAATGTTTACCAGGAAAAATAAGCATTCTGCCAATTTAGTCAGCATAATATAAACTAGCAAATACATGCTGACCTATAATACACCACAAGCCATGATTTCTATTAAAGACTCTGGCACCAAATCTAAATAGGAACTTTCCATCTCAGCTCTAAATAGCAAAAACCGTGCCCTGCTGCAAATGCTCTAGGACAGACATCCAGACCTCTCCTGTTCCAAAGAACCAACGTGTTAACTGAGAAGCCCCCACAACTGCTCCAGTGTCACGAGAGGAGCCTTTATCACAAAGACCTCTCATAGTAATAGTCTTCAGACCAGTAAACTTCTGCATTTTTAATTCAGCTTTTGTATTTTGCCAGTAGAAACCTCCACCTACAGAGTGTTCATATCCTAAACTTTAAAGGTAAACCACATCATACCAGTTCCTATCTGTGAGGAATCTCCCTCATTTCTGTCTTTGAAAAAACTTAAGTTAGTACCAATGTCAAAAGATAAAGCTTTCCCCACCTAAAATGAAACAGTGATACTGTCCTCCCACCCACTTGCAATCACTTCCCTCCCTGCAGTATCTCTGATCACTTCTGAGGACTCCAATACAAAATTCCATTATAGCAATTACGAATTCCATGTAGACACCTAACTCCCACTGACTTCTGAGCAACTCCTGACAGGAACGAAGGCAATTTAAATATCCATGGAAAGCTAACTTGGGTGTTTACAAAAACCAAAAAATCTCTAGATGTTGTTCAATTGAGTAAATTAGAAACTTTCCCCCCAAACAGCAGTTTAGGAGACTGACACTAAATTATTGCAATGGGATTTTTTTCTTTAGAACAATAATAATACTTTCCATTTCTTATATGGGTGGTAAGAACAGCATTTATATATTAGCATCCAGATTGAGTACAAAATCTGGTAAAAATGCTATTGTATGCTAGAAGAAAACCCATTTTAAAGAAATTTAACAAAGAAAGGAACAGCTTCTAATTAAAGCCTGCCAAATTTGGTAATGCATTTCCTTTGGTAATGCATTTGGTAATGCATTTGCAGGAAACACCAAGGCCTTCAGTTAAACATATCAGAATCTGACCAGCACCACAGGGCCATTTGTTCAAAATTAATCAAATTAACAACAGCTTGAACAGGTGGGAGCAATGAGCAGGTCGGACCAGCGTGTCTCTTACAGGACAGGCTGGCAGCCACCAGTGAGAAGGTTCAAGTGGCCAGTGCTCAGCATCTTGTACAGCCCATCCTGCCAACACCAGGCAAGCAGAACAATGGCAAAGATGGGTCCAGATAGCAGGGTAAGATCAACAGGAAAAATCTCTTTACATTGTTTAACAGGATAAACTGCTTATTCATACACTGAATTCGTACTGCATCATGACTTCTCATGAAGTCTGTGCATTTGATTAGTGCTAAAACTGCTTTTAATTTAAGATGGTGACTTCTTTCCCCACTACCTTCCTCCTTACCAAACTTGAATTTAAAGCAGAGAGGGAGAAACCACAAAGGAGACTACTGCCCCAAATGCTGTTTTAGGGACTAAATTTGTCTCCCCCAGCTGACCACACTCCATGGAAACCAGACTAGCATCACGCAGCTGGCAAGACAACACTCTGATAGAACAACTGTGTTTTATAAAATTCCCCAAGTCCAAACTCCAGTCTTCAAAATTCATTACTGTGATGGCTTGTGTCTGCCCTGCAACTGAGAGCAGAGATAGCAAACACATTTATTGTGCCTCTCATAATGCTCCTCTTTGTCTCAGTCAGCAGCTGGTGTAAGGCACTCCAGATCTGCTGCTTTCAGATAGTTCTACTTACAACTATTCATACTAGTCCCTTCCCCCCCGCCCCCTCTTTTTTTATTAAAACTGTTGGGCAATATGATAAAAAGCACAGACAAGCTAAACAAAGATAACACCGTGACGTAGTGTCTGCCTATAGAGCAGCAGTGCTCTCAGTTGACTCAAGTCCATGCAGTCAATAAGAATGTTCTTTATTTTAACCACTTACCAGCCTAAACTGGAAGTGGTTTGAATTAACACAGGCAAACTAAATGTTTGTCAAACCAGCATGGCTCTTTTTAGGCCTACACACCACCAGGACACCTCTCTGTAAACAGTGGACCTCCAGCTCTGTTTGCCTTTCTCTCACAGCTCAATCAGCAGTATCTGCATCCCCACCTGAACCTCCGTGCAACGCAACATCACAACAGCGAAAGTCATGGTTTTACAAGTGTGGATTTGATAGCAAGACACCAGAGAAGTCTTACATGGGTCTGAGAATTCCAGGAGTTACCAAAGACTGAAAAAAACCCCATACACTATTTTGGCAGCTAGCTTCCTTCCTCTGACCCAGCAGCTCCGTATGGGCTGCACAGAGACAGCGCTACCATATCCTATTCCCCCTCCCAGTTTCCTCTCTCCTGCTGGCTACTATTAATGCATAAAGTCTAAGCATTAATTACCACCCAGAAATGAAAGGCTTCATCTTTCCAGCTGAAGACTGACATGATATAGACCTTAAGAGAGACTGAAATAAAACTCCTTGAAAGAAAATTCCAGCACTGCCCTTGCCCATATTACTTTTCTGTTCTGCACCTGATAAATGGATTTGTTCACAAGAGTAAATTCCCAACAATTTTGTTAACTTTGGGAAAAAATTAATGAATTCCTCAGTTGTGATGTTTGTCACCAGGGTCCTTACCTTGAAGGTCTTACTGAATTACCATGACCCCAGGCCACTCTATTAATTAATCAAATCATGGGTAAGAGCGTTTAACAGACTTTAATTAATGGGCATTACACTTTTAATTACCTTATCCAATACCTGCAGACAAACTCTCAGTAGTAAAAGGAGTTGCCTCATGTTCCTAGGGCCAGATTCCCAGGAATGAACAGTACATGGAGATCTTCAAGGGCAGTTTTCTCTACGGATTCAAGACCAAAATTTACCTTTGTGACATATGAAGCACTTCTGCTGAAAAGCCAAGATAATCACAACAGCAATCTATGTGGGAAAAGGATAATATAAAATGAAATTTATATTATATTCTATTCCTGTATTCTAACAATCATGAGGAGATTAAATCACAAATAGATTGGGATGAATTTATAAAATACTGTATGTTTTTTTCCACTATCTTAAACACAGAAGACAGTCTGTGCCAACATAAATTGGGATAAATGGCATAAAAATTCCAATTCATAAACAAAATTAAAAAATCACATGGTTTGAGATATCAAATACCAAGTAGGGAAGTCACCACAAATTACTCAATTCAACAAGTCATCAGAACAAGTTATCAAAACAGACGAATTGCAATACAGTACCAGAGAATCAATGTGCAGATTTTGGCAGCTGCCTAGTTTGGGTGGCACTTCACAGCATACTGTACAGTAAGAGAACTCATATTCCTGAAATTGGGAAATTCCCCAGAAATTAGATCTGTGTGAAACAGACAATTTTAAAAATGTGTAATTTAAGGCAGATTTGCTTCACTTGCTTGAGCAAAGACAACAAATTAATCCATTTAGACTCCTCAATAAGAAATCTCTTACCATAAGAGACATCCCAAGAAGCAGTTACAAATTATAATATTTATATAATTTCTGAAAATCTCTATAATCCCCACTCAGACAAACAAACAAAATTCCTTATGTGGAATCATCATTTTTTACCATTAGTTTATTGCTGGGTTGCTTCTTCAAAATCTATGACTTAGGCTGAGCTTAAATAAGACTTAATTCAGGGAAGCAGTCTGTCAAACACTGTAAACAGAGTCACAGTAGTTGTATTTCCTTTAGAATGTATTAAACAGGCCTATCAGGAGAGCATAATAAAACAGCAAACTACAAAACAACAAACAATTAAGTATTACTGGCAACAGAATGGCAGAAGATGCTGCTATGAAATCAGATCTTGGAAATATTTTTTATTATAATTAATAGATTTTTTTCAGCAGCCAACTTACCAATCCCCTTATCTGACACATATTTTACAGACTTTCTGGTATGAAAACAAAAAGGCTAATTTATGAGACCAGAAAGTCAACATACACATACAGAAAAACTGGCAAAAGTTTGTTCTCATCTGTTTACAAAACATATGAAAAACACTTACTCCCGGAACCAAGCTCTGGCTACCACTGTGCAGAGACCTGTATGCCAAAAAACCCATGGCCAAAGCCAAAATACAGTGATTAAATCAACTATTCTGTCCTGGCTCCTCCATCTGGCCGTTCCTGCCAATGAGGGACACATTACGCTTCATGCTGCAAGCAAAAACATAAAATAGTGACCTCTGTGTTAAATCACCTCCACTCACTTTCCCTCTGCTTCCTTCAAAACCCTGCACAAAGGAGACACAAAGCAGGTACAGTGCACAGACGTGCAGTCTGCAGACAAGCTCACTTGAGGATCCTTTCCAAAACACACATTGGTATTCAGAGCCGAGTAGCACAGGTTAAAACAGTTTTCCACTTTACGGGTCTTGAAAATGCTGTATTATATACCAAACACTACATTGCAACAGACAGAAAATAGTAAATTTGGCTCCTCAAAGCAAAGTATAACAATATTTGCTCCTTAAAAGGCACTATGAGAAACTGACTGCCTCATCTTTATATTCTCTCTGATTACATTGTAAAAGCACAGCTGTACAATTGCATACTCTTGCATTAACTGACTTGTATGGATAACTGCTTAGTAGTTCTACAAACTACTTCACAAACATATAAGACATGTAAAAAATCCCTGCTGACCTCATAATGACTGAAAAATTCTCTCTGCTTTGTCAACCAGGTACCAACTGAGGGAGTCCTCTTGGTAAGAAATGGATGGCATGGAAAGAAGAAGGGCAGCAGAGTTGTCACAAAGAAAGTAGGATGGAATAAATTTCAGTGCTTTGGTCTGGCAGAGCTCCTTATTATTTCGTCTGTCAAACTCCAATTTTTCACACCTCAGCAGTTGTGAATGTGGGGCTGTGTTCAGTTCCAACCCAACAATGAACTCAGGCTTGGGTCTAACTGCAGAGCATGAGATTACTTCATAAATTTGCAGATCTCCCTTTAAGATAATGTCCCATTTAGGTAACTCCTAAAAAACTCTGAAAAAATGTTCCTTTCTTCTGCTTAGAGTATCTGTACTCATGTGAACTATGGCTAGAATCAGATTTCAATTATCTGGCAGACAAGATTCAAATTTACTCAGTGCTAAACTACACTAATCTCCAGATAAATAGCACCAGAGTTGCCTACAATACTAGTTAACATCAAGGTCAAAAAAACGATTCCTCTGTGTTCAAGGCAGAGGATGGGTGTTTGCTCAGGAAGCAGGGTTGCTCCCCAGGAGCACTCCTTTGAGCCTTTCTGCCAGCCCTCCCAGGAAACACCAGTATCAACCATTTTAATATAACCATTAAAATCAGTTAAGAGGGACTAAAAATCAACATAGTTATAATTTTATGTTTGCCCAGTGCATTTCAGAGGCTCACAGAGAAGAACCAAGCTCTGTGCTAAGCCCAGCTACTGAGTGGGGCCAAGTGCAGGAGGCAGCAGTTTGGGCATCCCAAACACAGGAGAGGAGAAAAGAGAATGGAAAGCAAAGGGAGAAGTATAACTGACATTTTCTGCAGAAAACAGTACATGTCACATTCTTCTGTTTGCTTACTGAACATTAGTATTTACTGGACAGCAAAAGATACATGAGCCATTTAACTCCCTGGCAAGACTCACTGCATTGTTAAGCAGTCCTGGTGCATCCCTACACCACACTCTGGATAGCAGTACTGAAACTTTGTCATTGCAGTTTATTCAGTGCTAGGCAATGTTTTGTCCTCAGTGCAGTTGAAATCTTTAAAGATTCTACACTGTGTGTGTCCCATGAAGAACGATGAGACACTGCATTTCCACCTTGTAATCTGGCTGGAATCACTATCGGACACACACACATGAGAAAGCAGGCAAAAAACACCATGGTGAGGGTTACAGTGATCATAGTACAGAAAATAATTCCAGAATATGTAACAAAAACTATCACCATGCAAAGTTTAAATAATAACCATAGCATCAGAATGCAGCTTCCTTTAATTCATTTGCAGAGCAATTATACGTCATTCGCCCACATGGCAACAAGTTGAAGATACTGCTTTCCAGATCTAGGTGTTCTTCCTTTTGTCACGCCTCTAAATGACTTACTGTGTTATATAAAAGATGGCAAAGCTAAACTGAACAAAGACCAGCCTGTCTTTTAGCTGAAACAATCAAAGCTAGAAGACCTGATATTTATTTCAAAAGTAAATCAAAGTCACAGCAAGGTCACAACAGAAGAAACTGGACTGGGGGCTTGAGCAGTATTTCAATGTGTTAAATGATACCTTATAACTGTATTTTCATGAGATGGCAGAGATAAAAAGGAAAATCAATTTGTGAAAGCTCAAATTTGAATAATTCCTCCTATCGGTGGACAGCAATACAGATACTCATGTCTGCAACACCCCCTTCTGTTCCAATGGCTGGTATTTCATGGATATGATCCTGTAACACAAATTTAACTTTAGTGCACTGGGTAATCAGTGCTCCTTGCAGATACGAGGACAGTTGGGACGTTCTACAATAGTCATGCTTAAAACATTAATTCTGAGATGCTCACTTGCAATGGAGTCATATTAAAATTAAATCCCATAAATTGCGAACAGTTTCTTTCATAAGGATTTGAAAAAAAAGGTGCTATGCAAAGGTAAAAAAAATATTTGACTCATTTCAACTATTTTTATTTTTTAAAATACTACAAGCTTTTATTGTAGTCTACTATAAACATGCTCTAAACACCTTTTCTCACATTATTCTTCTTTGCCACATGGGGAAAAATTCAGAGCATCAAGAAAATGAGCTTTCTAAAAGAGCTGTGAAATCTGATACTGCACTTTCAAGCAGTTTCTTTTATTCCCATATTATTTTCCCCCAAATTCCTTACCTGGAGGGTAAAATGCCCTCAAGAGAGCATAGAAATGCTTTAAAATACAAACACAAAGGCAAATGTATTCAAAATGTTACTAAAAGATACGCAGATGTGTGGCTCTTTTCAGAATGGACTTGGAATAAAGTCGGGCCAGTGTTCAGAGGACTGTGCTGCTGCTAGTCCTGCAAAGCTTAGTGCCCAGTTCTCAGGGGCAATCCCCATG
The DNA here is from genome assembly GCA_013399855.1 of Oxyruncus cristatus. Taxonomy (NCBI): domain Eukaryota; kingdom Metazoa; phylum Chordata; class Aves; order Passeriformes; family Cotingidae; genus Oxyruncus; species Oxyruncus cristatus. The sequence goes on from VXAY01005869.1 coordinate 79,309, forward strand.
AGCAGCAAACAAGTGACCAAATTCTCTCCCTAAACTGAGCTGAAATGAGCAGATTACATTTGGCCTAATAAGCACAGGAGAAACTTCAATTTCCATTTTGGTTTTGCTACCTGATGGCAGCCCATGTGAAATGGACTCGTGTGAAGGACACAGAGCTCCTTCAACCTCGCTGGAACAATATTGACGACTTTAATCCACAGAGCATCAGAACAATTCCAACCCATCTCCCACAAAGAATCCATTGTAGAGAACAAAATCCCTTTGTACTTCAAAGTGGGCTCCAAAATCCCTTCTACACAGGGAAAGCAAGGGAGCAGTGACAACTATGCAGGGCAGTGAAGCACTCTTGAGTCCAGCAGCAAACCACAGGAGCAATTCAGATGAAAACAAGATCATCTTTTGACTGTGCTCTTTCCATGGAAAATGAGGAGGATGTGTCAGCTTGCCAGTTCCTCATGTGCAGGGTTGGTCTGCAGCTGATGGCAGCAGGCTGAGATACAACTCAGCCACTGCCTCAGCCAGAAGAGCATGATTTCAGCCCATCGCGAGCACTACAAGGCTGGATAATACAGAGCCTTCAAGCCACTGGCTCTGCATTATTCTGAGACATAACAGCCTCCCTCAGACACTGCTCACATGTAGCGTTCTAATAACCAAGAACTTATGAAGGCTTCATCTTCTGGAAGAGCCCAGAGAACACTGCAGCTCAGAAGATTCAGAGGAAAGGATTTCATATAATTTCTCCAGGGTGTTGGTATAAAGAAACATATATAAAAACTGTAAAATATTACCATTGCTCCTGACAGGACTGTCTTCCAAAACAAACAAACAGAGGCACACAACACCAATAAGGAAAAAGATAAAATTAATTCTGTGCCTCTGACATAGCAGTTCTTAATTTTGGGTTCATGACATGTAATTACAATGAGTAAGTTTATTGGGTAAAAAAATGGCTATGATGAGATCTACAGAAAAATTTTAGGTAACCACAGAGCACAAAAGCTTGAAAACTGTTGTTCCACTAGAGGACTCAAGTTGTGAAAAACCTGGTAGCAGAGAATATTATTAATTCCTCCCCAAAAGGACTGAAGGTAGTGGGTCTGAATTAACACTCCCACCCACTCCCAGGGTCAGTGCGGCTGTGCAGGGTGTGACATTGCTGGTGGTTGCCAGAGGGATAAAAGGCAGCCAGTCCCATGGTGCCAGGGAATGGATGGGAGCACCGTCTAACTCAGAGCCGGGCTGCTTACTCCACAAGAAAGATGCTGGTTTATGGGGCCATGTTGCAGGGTCACTCAAAATCAATGTTCTCTGCAAGGGCAAGTGAAGGCAAGGAAGATAGAAGGAGGGATTGTGTCTGCTACCAAAAAATTATATACTGCCTGGACAGCCTTTCTCACAGTTTTCTGGGCACTTGAGGGCAGGTTTTCCAGAACTCTTGGAAAAACAAGAAACGAGTATAAATTCATATTTTTTAAGTTATCTTGAGAGTCAGGGGATTGGAAGGGGTGAACAGAACTAAAGTTACACTCTGCTTTTCAAAGACCTTTAATCAGGGTTTTGTCTTCTTCCCCCTACACCTACTAGTCCTTAGCTGAATCTCCCCTTTGATTCACTTAACTCCAGGCTCGCAGTCTTTTTTTTTTTAAAGCTGCAGAAGCAATTCATTCCTAACAAAACAGAAAATGGACAGGGAAGTGCAGAAAAAATGAAGGTAACAAAACATGTCAGTTGTGTGTTTGTGATCCACCACTCACATGCAGAAATCAAACCTCTCTCACTGCATTACTATGATACCACTCCCCAGTTAACTCTCTCTTACATCCTTCCCTATCTCACTTGAATGACATACATCCTAAGCATTTCTGTAGATCTCTACCTCCTATCACACATTAAAGATGTTCCACCCCATAATTAAGCAGGTACTTTATTAAATATCACTGTGAAGTTTTTAATGGAACCAAATGTCAATTTTGGGGGCAGTGAGACACTGCATTAATTAAAAAGTTTAGAAGCACTGCTTCAGGTCATAAATGGGCTCTTAGCTTGCCTGTTGCTGATCCATGCATTGCAGGATCACAGCTGGACTCCTATTTCTCTGGAATTTCTTATCCCAACTCATCTTCTGAAGAGAATATGAAATTAACTGCCGGCTTCTGTGGGCACATTCATTTTACACAACTCAACAGAACTAATCCAAAAGAAGAGACCTGTGAAGGCCCTGTGGCTCAGACAGGGGGATTTGAAATTCTTCTCAATATAAAATCCCACTGTTGTCTGTAAGGGCTCATTCCTTGCATCAGCTAAAAACACTCAACTACTTCCACTCCTCAGTCACCTCAGTTTAAATGGGGTCCACTACAGACGAACCACAGTCACAATATTTTATTCCAAAAGCTCTTGCTTTCCCTCCATGATGGCTGAGCACAAAGCAAGGATCTAGCCCATATGATATCAATCCGAGTTTCAGAGTTTTTCTCTGGTTAGCTGATTAATGATTATTTTTATTTGCACATCTCAAACAGGCAAAAGCACTTTTTGTTTACTGGCAGGTCACAGGAAGGTTTAGCAGCCATGGCAAAATATTACAACTGAGGTACTTGGAATGTTATGGTCAGTTTTATCCTTGACTTATGTGAAGTCAACCAATTACAGCTCTTTTTTCCCCTCCGTAAGTAAGTTCACTCTTTATTTCATGGGGGAATTTAAAGTTGAATTAACTATGCTTCTGTGAGAACCAGGACCCTGCTGAGAGGATTAAAAATACATACATACATTAAAATGTTTGTTATCACACTTGTTTCTAAATGGACCCACTGAGAAACATGTGAAATCAAATAGGGTAGTGTTCGATTTACTGTACTACAAAGAAAAAGTCAGAACATCCACAGATTACTTGTTAAGGCAAACATAATGTACCTCAAAGCAGTTACAGTCTTAGATAGCTGGTCTTTTAAGGATTTTTAAAGGAAGATAACTTTCTAAGCTTTTGTTGGTTTTTTTTTGGCTGATGAGCCGAGCTAAATACATTGACTATGTAACATCAAGGAGAGAAGCATTTCCTAAGATACAGAAACCAGCCAAGACTCTGTAAACATCCTTGCTAATGCCGGAATTCCTATTTTGACACCTCTGGTAAATAGCTCAGTGTGATGCCTACAGCAAGACAAGAGCAAAGTGTTCCCCTCTTTAACTGCAGCCCCTGGTTTTAGAGTGTTCAGCAGGAAAAGTGTGCACGTCAGCATTCTCCCAGCTGGCTCAAGGACATTTAATTTACGCCAACCACAGAGCGACTGCGACTGCTCTCCGAGATGCCACAGCATGAAAACTGAAGGGTGGGGGTTAAACAAGCAGCAATGCACACCAGATGTCTGAGGCGGACATCTGAAAGAGCCAGAGCACAAGGAAGCATATTAAAAAAAAAAACCTTCATTACCATAAATATTTCTACTAGATCTGAGAAACTGGCTGAGTTCAAACTTGTCCTATATGAATCATACAGCATTTCCCTCACCTCATCTTCATTTAGTGTGTTCTGTATAAAACCACCACAAAGGAGGTGCCATAGTTATGTCAACTTCTTCTTCTATATGCTAAGAGCACTTTTTGTAGAGATCCTGCTTTAGAAGATATTACTTCCCAACGAATATAAACATAACAACTAAAGAGTCCTATTTTACTTGGCCAGCTCTTGCGTGGCATTTACTGATCTTCCTAGATAATGTAGATTCACAGAATTAGTTTTCTTTTGCCTGGACAACTTTATTTTTCTTCATAGGACCATTTAATTACAATTAGCAAAACATCACAAAGAAAACAACCCCAATTCAGTAATCTGGAGCCAAGAGACCGTGATTTCCTCAAAGGGTCTGCTCTGAAAGTGTCTAAACCTGCTAATTTCACAAATACCTGAATTTACTTTCAGAAGTAAGACCTAAACATTAGCAATTAAATAACAAAATTGAAAATCCCAATACCGACTCTGAAGTGCAACCACAGTGTGTTGACGCCATTAGTAAAACAAGTAAATACTCACTTATTCCCAAAAGATGACAGCTATTTCAAAAGATCCATTTAGCAGCTTTGGTTTTCACTCTTCTCATGCAAAAGATGGCTGCGCTGGCCATTTGGTAGACGGTAACTACTGCCAATCTGGGATTTTTAGTTCAAACAAAACATAATAAATGTTCCAATATTGGATTATACTCCCATACCACAGTGCCATTCCTATCCTGGGCAAAAAAATGGTAGGCTTATGTACTAAATCTCTCTCACATCTACCTACAAACCACATTTAAAGGCAAAAAAACCCTATTTCTGTATGCTGAGGAATAAATATTCAGTCTCACAAACAAGGGAAATGCAATGCTGAGTGGTTTCCATGCCTGCCCTATCAAATGGGTTTCCAGGAAAAACTACTGCTTTTTAAACTCAACTGGGTCCAAACTTTTCCTGGGAGAGCAAATATATTTCCTAGAACCTGCTAGTGACATTTGGAAGAACAGGAAGAAAGTTATTCAATGGCTGATTCTCACAGCTGACAGGGAACACTCCAGACTGCTGAGGAGTGAAAAAGTACACGTCTTTACATAATCAGAGACTCTTGTAACAAGGTGTATTACAAAAAGAAGGAAATAAGCTGGCACCTACCTGCCGAAGACACCCTTCTCTTCCCCCTCATGTGCCACAAAGGTTCTAACATTCCACTTTATCCAAAATATTACCTACCTCCGTCCATGTACACCACACTGCCGATAAGCTTTTCCTCCAAAGACAAAATGAGGCACAAAGTGTCACATAACATTTAGGGAGAGAAAAGCTGGACTGCACTAAGCGCTACTATGTTTAACAAGTTCTTCTTTTTACCACTAGCAGCACCAAAGTTTAAAGGTAAAGAAAAAATTGAAAGTTACTTTACAAAATTCTGGTGCCAAACAGTGCCATGAAATTTAGGCAAGGAAAAATTCTAAACTCGTTTTTTTAAAAAAAAATCTGATACCAAACAGTGCTGTGAAACTTAGGCAAAGGAAACATTCTAACGTCCATTCACACTTTTGTCGCCACCACCCTGAGATTTTCAGGACTGACATTCCTATTAAAACTAGATCTCTAAAGATCTTTGATGAAGACTCATCATCTCACTGAGGTTTCTAGGTGACTTCTTTCTTTGGCTAGAACTGATGCCATGGTGGTCCCAGGAACACCATTACCTCAACTTCATCAAGGTTACACAAGAAGAAGCTGTACAGAGATCTTTCCTAACAAGGAAAGGCCTTTTCCAAGGGAACAGCCTGGAGCTGTGTCAGGGCAGGGTCAGGTTGGATCCCCGGAAAAGGTTCATCCCCCAAAGGGTGATTGGGCACTGACCAGGCTCCCCAGGGCAGTGGGCACGGCCCCAAGGCTGCCAGAGCTCCAGGAGGGTTTGGACAACGCTCTCAGGGACAGGGTAGGATTGTTGGGGTGTCCTGTGCAGGGCCGTGGGTTGGACTGGATGATCCGGATGGGTCCATTCCAACTCAGGATATTCTGTGATTCTCTGATCTAAAGTGTTCCAAGCTTGCCTGACTCTACAATCAGTGCCAGACTACTCCTGATATTAAGACTCTCCCAACTCCATCCATCTGTAACATGAGGTTTACAAGTGGACAGAGATAACCCTAATTAAGAGCTCAACTGTCTGTTCGGTGCACTGGATGATCCATCTCTCCATCCCATCACGGCTCCCAGGACACACACCAGCGCTCACCAAGCTGCACACACCATTAAGTCCACTTGTAGAGATAGGCATGAGAATGTCCTCTCTCTCTCTTAAGAAAAGCTGTCAGATGAAGTTCCCAGGAAAATTTGCCTCCAGGAAATCCAAAGGGAGCACGGTGGTATGTTACTGCAATCCCAGCTTCAGTGCTCACACAGCAGTACCTAGCAGTGCTGTACCCCAGAGTCAGCTGTCCCCCAAAGGCAGGGCTGTCACCCAGAGGGAAGGGAACAATGCCTCTGTGTGCCCGGCAATTGCTCCGGGCTCATTTGTAAAGCAATTTCCAGGGAGATGATACAGACTGCTCGATGAAGGAAAAACTGGCTGGCTTTAAAGAAGAAATTAAAACCAAAACCACTTCTGATTCTTTAATGCTGAGAAAGTATAGTACCATTTTTGTAAACACTTCTCCAGAAACTTGTGTTCACCACTACCTTATACTATTACCAGGCAGAAATTATGTGCTTTGTTCTGCTGGATTACTGTTAGTGTAAACAACTTGGCTAAATTGCTTGGCACACTGTCTGCCTGCAGCATGTTCAAACTCTGTAGCCTATTCAGCCAAAATCAAATATAAAGGCTCATCTGTATTAATCCTCAAGAAGAAATTAATAGACAGCTATTTTCATGCAAAGCAGAAATTTAAAAAAGGCAAACCTGATACATATGGATGAACTTTAACATTCATAATTATAGATGCCACACAGTGAAGACTGTTGTTCAAGGTTTATTTTTTCTTTAACAGTTCTCCATACAATAGAGTGCATTGTTCAAACTCTGGAGCAATTTAAGCTTTTTCAATGTCTCCTAAAATCCCTGGATTTATATCCAAAGAGACCTGGCACTGTAACAAATTTGACTTGTGAGTAAAAATTACAGCCTTTAAGCAAAGTGCTCATTAACACAGAATTCAAATTATTGCTACAAACCTCACTACCTTTTATCTCAGAAAAAAACGTGTTGCCTATCTTATCAACTGAAAGTTGTGGGATAACACTCTACTATATTTAGGTTTTTAATCTCCTTGTTTGAATTCTCAGTACAAATGCTGAACTAGCATCCAGGGTGAGGAGAACAACAGAACTCCAGGGGTAAAAAAAAAAAGAAACCCAAAAAACCCAAACCAAACCAACAACAACAACAACAAAAAAAAAAAAAACAAAAAACAAAAAAAAAAAACCCACAAAAAAAAAACAAACCAAAAAAAAAA
>VXAY01005869.1:95510-119356 GCA_013399855.1 Oxyruncus cristatus
GGGGGAAGATGGTTCTAATGAGTAGAAAAATTACCATTGTCAAACCCAGGTGACTAAAGGTGTCTTTTGCCAGTTAGTCATAGAATGGTTTGGGTTGGAAAAGACCTTAGAGATCATCTAGTTCCAAGCCCCCTCCTTGGGCAGACACCTGCATTAGTCTGTGCATTAGGGTGGAGTTTGAAAGATTTCTCTGCCCTTCTACAGTTCTCACAATAAGAAAATACCAAGTTCTCTCTCAGAGCAGTGTGAAGCACCTGGAGCAGTGGACTCAACCTTCTCTGCTCCATGTGTTTTCCCTGATCTGGCTTTTATTCAGACAGACAGACCAATGTCCCCCAGCAGCTGGAGCACATCAGGGATACCCTCACTGCATTTTCCCCAGCTTCTTTTCATGTGAACAGCATCTAGTCCACGGCCAAGACCCCTCTATGATGCAGATCAAAGAAGGGCAATCAGGAGGTTGACTCCAGAAGCAAACATCTGCCCCAATGAAAGCACTGCTGTGGATGTACTAACAGCTGAGGAGAACCACAAAGCATTTTTCTGATTTAAAAGGAGCTTGAAAAACTTACCTTTCCAAAGAGTTACAGTGCATGTCATGAGTGTTATTGAGTCAATGGTTCCTAATGGTGATAAAACTTCTCCATGATAAAAACACACAGGCCTGGCTTATTTGAGCAATTATAGGACTTCATATTGAAGTTGTGTGAGTTGGAAGTGTGTGAGTGTGTGAATGTGCTGAGTTGGAAGAAACCCACACGGATCATCGAGTCCAACTCCTGACTCTGCACAGGATCATCCCCAAGACTCCCACCCTGTGCCCCAGAGGATCATCCAAACCCTCCTGGAGCTCTGGCAGCCTTGGGGCTGTGCCCACTGCCCTGGGGAGCCTGGTCAGTGCCAACCACCCTCTGGGGGAAGAACCTTTTCCTAATACCCAGCCTAAACCTCCCCTGACACAACTTCAGGCCTGAGTCCTGTCACTGGTCCACACAGAGAAAAGATCTCTTCCTCTCCGGAAGAAGCTGTAGAGTGCAATGAGGTACAACTGTATATATTCCTTACTTGAATTTTTTTAGGGGAAAAAAATTCTTAATATATCAAGTCTATAATATCAGATTTGACAGTAAGAGTTTATATGGTTTTGACAGCACTTAAACATACACTGAGCTGCTTTAGAACAAATGCTTTCAAGCAAGCTACCACGGAGCTCTGCTGTCTGCCTTTCCTTCGATGCCCTCAGCTAATCGACCACTGCCCTTCCCTGCCCTCTTCTCCCTCTTTATTGTCACAATTGCTGCAGCCTCAGGCAATAGGGCTGAAGAGCCTGAGAAAATGGCTTTGGTGCAGTTTTATCAGCTTGGCCTCCACGCCACACCACACAACATCTTTCAGTAGGAAAATGAGCATCACTGGACAAGAATCACCACCACAAAAGATAAACTACTGAAAGTTCAGCCTTGATCATCAGTAAAGAGCAGCTATTTATACAGTGATCAATTCTGCAACTGAGAGAAAAAATAGTCTTTATAGAGGTGAGACAAACTCTGGTGTGTCTGTGTGACCATGCAGTTCTGTTCAGTATAATTCCATTTTTGAATGGACAATTATCTGCTGCAGCTCCTGAGGTTAGGACATTGCATCTACTGATACCTCAACATGCACCAAGGAAGAATAAAGCAAGAGCACTTAAAAACAGGTTTTACCTTTTTTCTTTAACTAAGAAATGAGCAATTTTGAGTTGCCAGCTGCTAGGTGGCGATGTGCCTGAAGAAAAAAGGCTGCTTTTCTTCCATGCACTCCACTGCAAAACTGCTGTGCTTCACACCTCGATTCTTATATTTCAGTTACAATACATTTCACAGGGAAAAACAAAACAAAAATTCTCTTTGAAACAAGATGGGTTGTTTGCTTTGAAATACATTCAGATTTGATAAGGAAATACATTTAAAATGGATTGAACACAGGAAGTTCAGAGATGCATTATAAGAAAAATGACATTTAAAGTTCCTTGCAAGCAGCTATCTCACAGCTGTGCCTCTGCCACCCACAGAGAGCGAAACACAACTCAACTCTGCTCAGTGAGTCAGATACCACAAAACATACCAACTTTATACACTTCTTGTGAAGCGTTGAGTACTGACAACTGCACCAGTGAACAGAAGGTATCAAAACACACATTCTTTCAGATGTGGACTCTTCCCTTTTTTTTTAATCATAAAGGTGCATTGCAAATAGATTTTAATCACAAACTATCTGCTTCCTTTCACAGCCTTAAAAAAATAAAGAAAAAAGCCCCACCAGTTAGACCATCTCTGAATAAAGTTAGTGCTTGACTTCTTGCTTTACCTGTCCTTCACTAGTTGAAGGTTTCAAAAACATGCCAGACATTATAGAACACAAAAGACGTTTTTGTTATTATCAGTGGAGCTTCTCAAGACTGAAACAGTAGACTTATGTAACAAAATAATCTGTATATTCTTTCATTATTGTCATACCCTGACTTACTCAATGTTGCTTAAAAAACCCAAACATAGTATTATCTAGTAAGGAATTCTGTTTATGAGCGTGTACGTGTACTGGACTCACAAACAGCTGGGTAACTTACACTAGGAATCACTCTATTCCCAGCAGGACCAAGCCAGCAGGCACCCTGGCTCCATTTCCCACTGAATAAAATGCCAGAGAAACCAAAAATGTAGTGATGCCCAAGAATATCTGGAGTTGCAAGCTGTTCTAGGGCCCAGGAATGGATGGTAATGGCTTGTTTGGACTGGCAGCTGGATTTTTTTTATTATTATTATTATTATTTTTGAAAGTATCTTGCTGTACTGCAGATCTCATTCCGTAGTAGTTTTTTGAAGACACAGATTTTAAACAGCATATTACTGCGAATGTAAATAAAAAATTCAGATCACTCACTTGTAAATATTCAGAGATTTAGAACCAGCCATTTCATATCAGATCAAAAAACTCTGAGGCACTTAACAACTCCCAAAGCTTTTTGGTTAATTAAATCCTGTCCTCATTAGCAAGAACCCTCTCCCTCTATCTTTCAGTTCCCCCCCCATCATCCTCAGAAAGCCATTTGTGTCCTACCCCAAACTAAACACACCTGCTCTCATACCATAGCCCATTTTCACATGGGAATTGAGGAGAGGGTGAGGGAACAGAAAGTCCAGGGCCCAAGGCAAGGCACAGGCAAGTCTTCCCCGAGCTCCCTCTTGCATTTGGTGGGGGTTTTTTGGCAACAGCGACATTTAGTTCCATGGGTGAATGTGTAAAATGGGCACAAAGGTCCTGTGTGAAGGCCTCTAGCAGCAGCTGCTGCTCCAGCAGGTACTTGGTGTCTCCAAAAAGACACAGCTGGCAACTGGAAGTAGCCACTTTGCTCCCATCAGTGGGATCACACTGACCCAGGACTTGAGCCGTGTCCTTCCATCACCTTACGTTCTCTGGCTGTGGCACAAGAGCTGTAACTCGTGGTTGTTTCCAAGCTTAAAGTGCTTTTAAAAGCTATTAATTGATGTTGAGCAGGGGCTTGGAAAGCACATGATCTACTGTTTTTTCTGAACTAAAGAACTATTTTGCATCTGCCAAAGGCTGTGGGGCAGCGGAGGGAACGAACCAGAGGATCCCTTCCAAATGCTACCAGGTGGAACATAAAGGAGAAAACTCAATAGCACCTGATTTATCCTGACCTCATTCTCTGACTGCATGCTCAAACTGAGCAGCAGGCTTGAGATCAGGTTTACCAAGAATTTTTTTCATTTCTCAATGGTACCCTGCAAATCACAATTTGCTGGTGTTTTTATCTTTTTAATTCTCTTAGGCTGGGCTGACAACACTTCAATAATGCAGCTAGAATACATAACAGGTAAGCGTAGTTTATCCAGGCTGAAAAATTGTTATGTGCTAATTAAAAACTTGATAATCTTTCCTGTTACTTGCCTGCTAATATAAGTTTCTGAAGGGTTGATGATAATCACAAACATAATTAAACTTGGTCTAAAAAGTCTCAAACACCATCAGAGCCTCCAGATGCAAACAGTGAAGTGCTAACTTTGCCATGCCCTGCTATTGTGCTAACAGGGCAAAGGAAACACTTCATGTTCTTCCAATATGAGAAATGAGAAGATAAAAAAAATAAGAGAGTATTAAAGAAAAAAGCCAAGTCTAGAACAGCTTGATGCTGAGGCATCTCAAATACTTTTAACTTAGAAAAGTTAGGAGCCAGCCCATGTTTAGAGGTTGGATTTCAAAATTACTGTGCATATCCCTCAGCTTTGGGAAGAAGCAAATCCAGTTTCCAGAACCCACTAATTACAGGGTTTAGAAATAAAGCAAAGAGCTCTAAAATTACTAAAGTCTTTGAAAACATTTCCCCTTACAGCTCGCTTGGTGAGACATAAGATATATATGTAAATATATATACAGACACACACAGGGCCTAATTGAGCTTCCATGTCGACATACGTAAATCTGTGGAGCTGACAGACTAAATATTCCAGTAACCCAGGTAACAGCCCTACAAATGAGATAAAATCCCAATGCTATCCCATGTAGTAAAATCAATCACTACTTTTCTTACGAAACAAATTTAATTTGGCTTCTAAATGTTAAAGCAATTACTTATCCTAAATGTCAAGATGAAAATATTAATAAGTACCTATTACAGAAACCAATTTTATAACTTGCAATCTACTTCATTAACCTAAAATGAAATTTCACTAAAGTTCTAAGACTATTCTTTTCCAACTGAGGTTCTTATTCTCTAATACTTTTAAAGTATTTGACCGCAATAAGTTGTTTTTATCACGTTAAGAAAAACACCCCCAAACCCTAAACACACTCTCACTTATCCCAAATTGTTGTGCTCATAAAAACCCAGCCAGCCAGAGAACAGCACCCTTGCTCATGATGCTGATGGATGTCCTCTGGATCAAACAGAAGAAAACAGGAAAAAAGAACTATGAAGTGTTGCTGTTGCACTGTTTAAAGCAGCATTACGAGAAAGAATATGTATAGGATTTACATACACACACACACGTGCATGTTATGTAACACACATGTGGAATGTTAAAAATTGTACTAATTTACTGCCTACTGCAGAGGATGCCCTCACTGTCCATAAGCACAAGTTCACAGGTCTCAGAAATAGAGAAATAATGCCCCCATCAGCCCTTGTATAAGGGAAAATCTCACAAAAGTAGTCAAGCTCTTCCTGTTCCAAAAAACAACCATCAGCTTCAAACATTCCTGCTTTCCACCTGTGAAAAGTACTAACAGTGAATAGGAAGCTAAAATCCTCCTTTTTCCCATGGATCAAAGTTACCATTTCCAATTCTCCAGGTTCACACAAGGCAAGAAATTTTTCCTTCCAAAGGGGTTATTTTTAGTCTGAAACTCAGAGACTGCTGGAAATTCTCAATCAAAACTATTTTTCAGTGCCATTAACACTAGCTTTTCTTGTTGTGCTTTTGCTGTTCTCACTCCAAAATGAAACAGAAACAAGGAGGATTAAATAATTTTTTCACGATTTGCATTAAAAAGACATTTAATTGTTATTAACATCCAGCTTTCTGACAAAACCACCAATTCTATATTAACATGTATTTCTCAGAGCTTCCCTGTTTTTCTTAGAGAACACAGTGCTCACAAGGATCACTCACCACCTTTAACGGAAAGGACCATTGCACAGCATGGAAAGTGTAACAGCAACATGGGGCTTTCCAAACTGCAGTGCTAAAAATGCCATTTTAAACCCAAATGTTAGGTTTTCATTTACCATAAAGTTGTCAAACTTCCCCTCTGATGAACACTGCCCATGTATTAGGTTGTACTCAACTCTATTCAGTGCCTCTCAAGCAAAACAAATATTCTGTAACATCCCCAAAATTTCCTCAGCCTTTTAAAGTGTTTCCCATTTTAGCATTCGCTTTCACTTATCTACAAGCTACTCTGTCTCAACACCCTTACTCCAGATGTGTTCTCCAACTGCCCTGAATTCCATCCTTCTCTTCCTGCTCTAAGAACCTACTTTTCTCATCAACCCCAACTTATCCAGAGCCTCCCATCCTCCCTCACCACAGATTCCCAGCCTTCCCCACTCAAGGTGTAATACTTCATAACCAAGGCTTTAAAATCCCCTCTGCCTGTTCCCCTCCAAAGCAGCCTCAGGTACTCAGCTCCTCTGCTTCTGGTTGCTGCCAACCCTGGAGCCACAGGACAGGCCCAAGCACACACAATACCAAAAGATACACAACCCTAGGATACTGATACCCCAAGCATGAAGTCACAGGTCACACTCTTAGCCTTGCACTACTTTATCTCTCTTTGTCTTCGTCCTTTTCCTCTCGACTTTTTATTTCCTTTCTCTTGAGCTACAGATACTCTCAGCTACACGAACAGGGACTCAAGATAAGAAATGTTTGCTTCTACTAACCAAGTGATACACCATCTTCTTCCCAAAGTGCTAGAAAAAGAGAGTCATCCTGGGTATACTGGAGTTCACACATTCCTCTTTCAAGAGGAGAGGATAAAAAAGACATTATTTTGTAACAGGACTGGTGGCTAAAGAGGAAATGGTCCCAGCAGCACCTTCTGATAAAGACTCCACTATAAACAGATCCCAGCTCCTAAGCAAGGAAAAAAAAAAAAAAAAAAATCAGTTGTAGGAGGTGAGCTGAGCTAATTGCATGAAGTCATATTGTTGCCAAAAGTTCTGGGCTTGTTGTTTCCAGAAGTCAGAGAAATTGAACTGTCATATGAAAACGATTGCTTGGGCTGGGCCAGGACAATAAAATAAGGAGTCACATCGCTGGCCTGAACTCTGATTTGCTGAGACAACGATAAATGAAGAGGCAAATAGACATAACATGCACCGACAAGCATTTAAACCATGCATGAAAGTATGATATTGTATCCTCAAAATCAAAGGCTCTCAGTTTATAACCTTAATATTGAGCATAACTGAGTTCTGGAAGCAAGACTGATTCCAAGGTGTGTGAGCAGCCTAACTGCTCCATGAGCTACATGGCACCAAAATGCGTGCAGACACGCACAAACACCAGGTGAAGTCTGGTTTTGTCAGCATTTTTAGCTCTGATTTCGTTTTAAAAGCAGCAGCACCAAAGAGGTTACAAAACAAAAACCAATACAACAACAACAAATCCTGAGCTGGAGACATCCTACTATTTCCATGACATGTCTTACGAACATATCCTGTGTTTAAAGGATATCATAGTGATTATAAAAATCAAATACTGACAAGTTAAAAAACACTGGGAAAGGGATTTTTTGGGGTAACCCTGCTTTGCCACTGCATGATCACACTTGATTACCTTGCAGGCTCTATTCCCACAGGACCTCACCACATTTTGTGTAAAGAAAGATTTACTGGCTCTGGTCCTGAATAATGATTGAATTGAATCCTATCAAAAAGGTGTTGTGAAGATTAATTAACGGTTTGTGAATCTTTGTGGCAGCACAGTGACAGCCATACAATCCTGACTGTGGGGCTTTGTTTGGACAGTGGGCAGAAAATAAAGTTTAGGTTCCACACTAAGCAATGCAGAAAAAAACACCCCAATATCAGATAGTTCTTTCACTGTCCCCTCTCAGCAAGTGAGACTACAGTCTTGAGGGAAAAATAGCTTATGGTCACAAGTGATCTATGCCCTGCATTTTTAACAAAAAATCTGAATTAAATCACCATCTTCAAAATTTCAAAACTTCAACACAGAACTTCAACGTACAGACTTTCCCTAACAGGGCAAGTTGCAAAGAACAGAACTGTCCCCCAGCACTGTTCCACAAAACTAAAACCCACAGAAGTTAAGAGTGAGGTTGAACTCCTCATATCCACCGAGCAGGCAAAATGCCTCCCAGCCCCCCCTGCCCATCCTTTTTCCTCCTATCCCATTGCCCTTCTTCCTGGGCTGCCTTACCACCTGAGCCTCAGACTCCCATGTTCCTTTTCAATGATCCTTGACTAGTACCTACTTGTCCCAAACTCTTGCCTAACCAGTCCCAGCTCCTGTATTCTTCTGCCAACATCCACTGCTGCCTCCCAAAGTACGCCCTGCACTCAGACAGCTCACTCTGCTCTGGTTTCCCCCTCTCTGCCTGATCTCACAGCTCAGGAGTTCAGTGCTGGAGACAGCAGAGCCCAGCAGCTCCTTCTCCCATGCTGCCAGGACCAGGATCCACAGAACCATCCAAAATATGGGCACCAACAGCTCTGAGCTTCTCCTTAAACTAATTTTTACAGGGGCAGTAGAAAGTATACAAAGGTCAGACTTCAAATCCCTCCTCCAAAACAGATCACCAAAATTAATGTGAGGTTTTTATAAATAGGGAGAAAATGATTCCTGGGATTTTCCCTATTATCTTCTGCATTATTCCCTATCTTATTTTTGGAAATAGGTAACTCACTCTGAGTGAAGTTACAGGTTCTGTATATCCATGTGTGTATCTATAATGACTTCTAAAACCAGGTTCATTTTTCTCAATACCATCATTGCCTCTGTTTATTAAAACAAAACTAATGTGAATACATTCCCACATGCATGCTATTGGCATAATTAAACATAAACAAATACATAAAATCCTATCAATATACATCTTGAAGAAAGTTGATGATGCTGGTTTTTTTTGCTTTTTTTTTTTTGAAATGCTTAGTTTTATCACACACTTTATTCAAGTAGATACACTACCAAATCATTCTGTGTTTTTATAAGTATTTTAAAATACACTTTTGACGATGGTACTTAGTGGATTAAGAAGAAGAAACGTAAAACCATTTAAACCAAGACAAATTCAAATTATTCTTATTTTCCAATTTTCCATCAAGAAAAATTCAAATTATTCTTATTTTCTATCTAAAGATGCATAAATCAAATCCTCCATGAAACAATGCTAAGAACCTGTATCAAAGACAGCAATACTGCCACCAAAGTCAATGCCAGGGGCTAGAGTGGAAGAGGATTAGTGACACAATTCACCACATATCCCGTAAGTCAGAATGTATTTGTCATACCACATTAAAAAAACCTGTAATGTCTTTGCACAATACAGGCTACTTGGTAGCCTAGAATGTTAGTAGGCTACCAAGTACAATGGCAAATTCACAATTAAAAGAGTGGAACCAGTAAGTAAAACCAGTGGACATTCCCTATTTCCCAGTGTTTTATTTCTCTGAGCCCCACCTTTGCCACCATTTGGGGAGTGGGTTTAAACATCCCAGAGGCAAAGCTGTATCTAAAAGAAAAAAACAGCCCAAAGAGGGATCTCCACACAAAGCCTGAAGTGTCCCTGTGGAACCAGCCCCAGCTCCAACTCCTCTCCCTGTGCCCTGTGCCAAAGGAGCCGACAGGAGCTCTTCCCTGAGCTGGAGGGCAGGGTGAGCCTGCACAGCTGGAGCCAGCACCCAGCCCTGCTCCCCCGCAGGGCTGTCACACCCTCCTGTCCACACCTGCCCTCACACGGGATGCAAATCACCTCAGTAACCCATGATTCAAACCTCCAGCACTGGAGCTGATGATTTCCAGTATTTCATACAGATGTCTTAAGGAAAAATCAACTATAGCAGAGATGTGACGGTGCCAACAGAATCCTGAGTGGCCCAGAACAGTGTTTATTTTCATATTTTGAGTATTATAACAGACCATGTAAAGTGAAATAAAAAAAATAAAAAACTAGTATCTAGCAGTGACTTTGCCCCCTTTTTCCCCATGTTCTTTATGTTGCAAGTGCACAATATTGCAAGGTTTTGCAATATTGATGCTTTTTCTCAAAGCCCCATTTCTCCCATGGGCATCCGAAGACATTACATACATTTTATTTTTTTTTTCAGCTTTTAATTCTAACAGATAAAAAAAAAAAAAAAGAGTCATGTAAATCAGGCCTCAAAATTAATCCATAAGCTCAAAACTAGAAAGTAGTTAAAACTTTTTTAACTGAACATTTCTGAAGGCCAATCGTGAAGTGCTAAAATGTTTTGGTTTGGCAGAACACAACTTTTAAAGGTATGGATGGATAAAGACTGCCAAAATACATTTTCTTCTTAGGTGTCTCATTCATCAAATGCACTCGGTCATGTAGCTATCTTCTATTTCAGGAAAAATTCACCATCTTAAGCTTTCTCTGAAGTCAGATCCTTGGACATCCATAACAAAATTGAAGGAGTTACATATTTTCCAGTTACTTTCCACCAAAGGAAGAAACAATGCACCTAAACTGAAGCCATGTGATCAGTATTTTTATTTTTAAACAGGTTCGTTTTCTAACATGTACTAAAGACAACATATTAGAAATACTACGTGCATAGAATTTCTACCTGCAAGGAACCTTGCAAACGTGAATATATTTGGCTTCCTCCTGAGGCAAGTATCACACCTCTATCGCAGCTGGAGAAATCCAGGCAGGAAGATGAGATTCACCTGAAGGCACAGAAGCTAGTCAGATCCTGACTCTCCTCCCGGGCCAAAGGGCACACCTTGCTTTCATCCACTCTCGTAATTACAAATAAAAGAACTCTTGGTCTGTATATTCTTTTCAGGCAGAACCTGTCTGACCTGTTAATTTGCTGACAGCGTATTTAGAAAGTCACCAGCCAGCAGAGAACCTTTGTTTAAAGAATCCTGGTGCTGCACTTGTAGAGTATTTACCTCCTTTTCCTTGCTCTGGGCTGTGCTCATTCTGCAAAATACTCTCTTTAGTTTTGTTGATGGGGGATATAAACTAAGATTCTTCCAAGGGACTACGAGAAAGATTTGAACTCACGCATAAGTGAAGCAGCATTTACCCTCTGCAAAGTCAATCAGATTCTTAAAGTGAGTGAGGCAGCTAATTCCTGTCTGTACATCCCAATTTGCAAGCCCAGCATTGCATCAACAGGCCTTGGGAAGCTGGTTGAACTGCATATCTTCTGACATTCTTGGATTCTTATGAACCTTTGCACATCTCACTAAGCACAATCTGCTTGTTAATGTCAACTAAAAAAACTACAGTCTGACTTTGGTCTCAGAAAAATGTCATTTCATAGTTTCTTGTTGTATAAGATACATCAAGATCAAAAATAAGAAAGCTAATCAAAATGAGGACTCCATATCCACAAACATCACAATAATTAGAATTAATTACAGTTCATGGGAATAAGCATTGGCAAGACAGCAGCCTCAGAAAAAATCTGCAGTGCAGATGATGCCAAGATCAAAGTTCACCTCACAGACTTATCAGCTACAAAGGGAAACACAGTATCAGTTATATCACATATCCACACCAACATAGCTCTCTGTGTGCACACATCACGTCCATAGAGAACAGTACATTCATAGGGCCACCAAAAGAACATAAACAGTGTGCTGAAGCCATGCCAGTCAATTTTCCTAAATGAATAATTCTCCCAACTCCAAAGCCAGTAAGTGCTTTATATTTTGTCAGGCTGCAGCAGATACACCAAAAGTAAATTAATGTCACTAATAATGCAAAACAGAAGATCAGCTGAACTGCCAGTGTATAACAACTGACTAACACATCATCCCTGTCAAAACAACTGCCTGATTTTTTATTTTTATTGAATTTTATACCACCAAGAAAATCCCTCTCTGGTGAGCTATACACCTTCTCAACATTGCCACCATTTTTTTCTGAACACAAATGTGTACATGCGGAACATGAATTTTCAAAGTTAAACGTAATCTTCACAAACTGTGAAGTGACTCTGCTACCACTGTGGTCACTATTCTCAGATCAGTCTTATTTACTGACAGGCAGCAGTAGATTCATTTCTATACACCACTTTCTCCTCAGATTTTCCATATACTGGACAAATACTGAACACTCAGAGCTCTCACAGTTTCAGAAGCATTGGTAAACTGAAGCTTCTCTCCAGTTAGACAAACACAAAAGACAGCCATCACATTATAGAATATTTGATATTTGAGCAACACCGTTTCTGTTGGGCTAATTTAGGCTTTATTCTGTACTCCCAGGCAGGCCAACCAACTCAGGCTAAATCCTACTTGACTGAGGTTTCCTTTGCTTCCTTGAACATTGAGCTTCTGTCAGGAATGTTTGTGCAGTAAAGACAATCCCAAAGAAACCAATTAGCCATACCAGTCTGCACAGCAGTTGGCTTGGAATTCAGTATCAGGAATGCTACCTGAGCACTCTCAGAGGTTATCATATATCTGACAGCTTGCAAAGTTCTGAGGAAAAAAATTACTATAAAAAAAGTGATACAACTCAGTTAACTGTTGTATAACAAACATTCAAAATAAATTCTGCCTCTTAGGATGTCAGTGCCAGAAATTGTGCAATATTGTTTACCGTAAACTCAGCACAACAGTGATTGTAGACAAACAGGTCTAAGTGCAGGATGTCAGCAGATGACAGCATGGCCTCCCAAATGCAATAAACACAGAGAAAATCTAATAGAAACATCAAGTTCTTGTCTTCACACACGCCTACTCCTCTAATATTCCAATTACAAAGTTTATTCTTGATCTTGGTCTGCAACTGCAGTAAACCCTATGAAGGCTTGAATCAATTAAAATGGTTGTATGTTAATGTTAATCATATGAGTAAACTCACTCAACTGACACTACTTTGTCATAAGGCTCTACACTAATTCTACACCTAATTCTACACCTACACTAATTCTAACTCTACACCAACAAAATTGGTTATGTGTATTGGTTTCCAAGTAAAATTGATAAAACATCTGTACACAGCCTAAAATTGAGAACAAACTGGGAGGCGATGTAACTGTTTAAATAAACAAACTCCGGTTCCTTTGCAGTTGTGGAGAATCCCACTTTCCTCAGTGCGAAAGAAAAGGAATCAGAAACAAGTAATATCCTCAGCAGAAGTGCTGACTTGGCAACAATTTTCAGAGGGGAGCACCTCTGACTTTGTGCTGAAGGGATCCCTGGGCATGGAATCCAGTGCTGTGCCCACAGACAACAGGGACCACAGCGAGGCACAGCCCATCCACTGCCTTTCACTGAACCCTCTTCCCATGAACAAACACACTCACCCATCCTCCGGGGTGACTAGCACTCCTTAAAGTTTAGCCTAAAGCCTGTGGCCACCCATGGTCGCACTTCACTGAAAGTTTTTCTGCAGGATTGTAAACTGGAGTTAGGAATGAAGCTAGACATTCGAGTTACTTGTGCAATTCGTACAAAGCATAAAGTGTTCAAGAAACTGTGACAACTCTTAAATGTAGTGAGCTCTGGGGTGAAAGCTGGCTGGAACTTGGCCTTCTATAAAGCAAAGGCATCACAGTCCATATCTCAAACTCAGCAGGAACTGAACAATCACCATGTTGCACTGTGTTAATTTTAACCCTCATTTTTGTCTAGCACTGCACTAGTACAGCCTGCTGTCATTGACTTAAATAATAAATTCAATACCTGCTTCCCAGTATAGTGACAAAACTCAAACTCTACAGTCTGAAAAGAAGTATCAGCTAAAATATTACTGTAGCAGACATTGAAAATAAAGTTACAGCTCTTCAAGGTTCTCTTAAGTCGTCAATTCCTTTCTCTCCACCCCTCCCAACCTCCACTTGAATTCCATACAGAATTCCCTATGCTTTTCCAACTTTCTTCTTGTACATTTACTTCAGAATGACCTGAATATAATGCCTTATAACATATTTATAAATCTAAATACTTATGAACTATAGACTAAACTAACAATTCACACCATAGCAATGAAATTGTGCTAAACATGCTAAGAATGTACTAACACCGGACAGACTTGTCATTTCTTCAGCCCCATTTCCACCATTTCTCACCTCACCTTTCACTGTCAGCAGTATATCTTTAAAAGAGCAACTATCAAATTGCAGAGAGGTACATTTCAGTTAAAGCTGATGACACAAACATCTGTTCCATTGTTCCAGGAATACCTTCTCAACTGAAACAAAAGTACCTTCCAATTCTCTCTTCCTATTTCAGCAAAATGCAAAAGAAGTTCACATTTAAAAAAAAATACTGGTTACAAGCATTAAATATTTAAAGTGTGTCCTTACATTAATACAATCAATTTCAGTGCCATTTCTAGAAATTAATCTCAGTTACTTCACAAATGGCACCACGTGGATCTCCTTGCAGCCATACAAAAGAAAGGACACCAACTCATGTTGAACATAGAATATAATTCCAACAATAAGTTGTACACTCATTTTCAGCCTCCAATCTATTACCCACACACGCAAAGAACAAAAGAATAACCACACACCACTACCTCCATAATGGAAGGTAGAAAGAAAATAAAAAACAACACCTCAGAGAACGCAGAGGGCTAACTGAACTGAGGCTTTAAAAAAAAAAAAAAAATCCTCATTTATACCATAGCTTCTATTTCTCATAGGAAACATCAGTTATTCTATAGTTACTAGAGAAATTATTTATCTTTTTTTGTGTGATAACAGTCAAAAGAAAATAAGTCACAAAGTAGCATAATTTGCATAAGTATTTTCCACTTAATTCAGTAACCATGCAATTTCAGCCATAAAATGAGAATTATAACCTCTTTCCAATTTAATGGAGAACAGCAATCCAAAGAGGAAAAGGAAACAACACTTAAGTAACTAAAAATATATCTGAAATCAGTTGTGTCAGACGGAAAAACTCTGTCCCAGATGAAACCAGGACAGAATCCTAATTGAGAAATACATAAAAGGTCTTCCACAAAACTCTTTCTTTTGTACTTGACACATGTTCATTATACTCACAAAATATGCATGGAATTCCATCCTACCCAAAAGTCTGCTAAAGGGGTGAGGTGAGCAGACCTTTCACTGCAGCCCATCGTCCACTATCTCCTACCTTGCTGGCACGTCACCTTTCAGCTCTTTGTAACCATCGTTAAGTCCCTCTGGAGGAGCAGCACCAATCTCTGCTCTCTGTGAGCAGTGACAGGACCTGAGGGAATGGCTGGAGCTGTGTCAGGGCAGGCTCAGGTTGGATGTCAGGAAAAGGTTCTTCCCCCAGAGGCTGGTTGGGCACTGACCAGGCTCCCCAGGGCAGTGGGCACAGCCCCAAAGCTGCCAGAGCTCCAGGAGGGTTTGGACAAGGCTCTCAGGGACAGGGTGGGATTGTTGGGGTGTCCTGTGCAGGGTTGTGAGTTGGACTTGATGGTCCTTGTAGGTCCTTCCCACTCAGGATATTCTGTGATTCCACAGATTCTGCAGGTCATCTCTCCTCACATCCCAGCCAGGACACTTGCCCTGAACCTCCACTGTGAGCAGCACACAAACTTCCCTGGGCAGGTCCTACCGACACAAGCCTGAGATCACCTGTGTGACCACTGCTCCGTTCTTCCAGAAATTCTCTGCCATTCCATCCAAAATTCTTCAGGTTTATCACATTTATCCCATGCTGGACCCATATGCTCATAATTTTACAAGTAGTACAACACTACAAGGCAGCAAGTGTATATCCATCGTGTTTTACAAGTGACTTGAAATTACTTGAGTGCTACCAGAAAGCACTAACTGCTGTTACTAATAACTGAAATAGGTAAGGAGAGGAGAAGGGCACATGTTTGAACAGATTAGTGGTGGTTAGGAGTTAATAGCCAGAAGCAGTAGTAAAGACCTACATTTTTCTGTTGTCAGTCTTCCTCTCATTACTAAGTAATGTCTGGGTATGACAGAAAGCAGAAAGACAGTAGCATTAATGTGATGGTATTAAGGTCAATGGAACAGCTCATAATACCATTATGCCCTATTTCTGAGAAGTAAAAAGAAAACTGCTTTTAGAATAGACCTGCCAGATTATCAGAAGATCAGATAGGCGTATGCATGCAAATATAAACAGATGACCATAAAAAAAGAGTCTATCTAGGGAGATCTATACTGGAAGCACTAACAATACAGGCAGATAATAATGCTCAAGTTATGTGAGTGTACCAGTTTGCCTCTGCTCTACCTACAGACATGGAGATATTTAGTCTTGAAGCCTTACAAAAACAGAGTACTTAGAACTCCAATGATTGTGCCTTAAACCGTTCAGGAAACCAACACATTCTAATTATTCATATAGTCTTTTTATTTTGGCACTCTCTTATCCTTTTAAAACATGCTCTGCCAGTTGTTATGAAAGTGGGTATTGTGAGATTTGGTCAAATAACTAAGGAAGTGAAAAAGAAATTGATGAAATTTCATTCCTGATGTCAAACTGCATTCCAGTTGTGAACTATGCTGGCACGCTCTGGGAAGCACAGAACCAGCCTGGTCAGAAAGTTAAAGTGACCTTTAAAGGCAAAACATCTGTTGGGAGTCAGGAGAAGTTCAGTCCAAAGGATTACGGCAGCTGAGCCCTGGCCCCATGGAACCACAGGGTAGTCATGTAACCAACTCCTGCTGTAACTCAGATAAAGTCTCTCAAGTACTGTAGACAAGAAGAATCAGACAGCTCAGAGGTTTCCACTGAGATTAGTTAATTATCATTGCACTAAAAAAAGAAAAAAGCAACAAACATCTACCTAGATTTCTGCAAAAAGACTGAAATTTTCTAAGTTCCTTTTCCTCTCCACAGAAGACAGTGGAAAGCCCATTACTTTCCTTCACATTCAAACACTGACAAATTACATTCTTAAGCCTATGTTATTCACGTCTTTTATTAAAGACATCAAGAAATTACTGATTAATAACAAATTTATTAGGGACTACTATAAATCTTTAATGTATTTAAATGCATAATGTTTAACATATTTAAAGATAATTAGCTATTCAACTGTACTTCTAAAAACAGAGCTCATCTTTTTGAAATAATAGTCTGGGTAGGTGAATGGAACACAAAATGATGTAATTATGGTAAGTGCCAGCACTCTTAAATAAATAAAAAACAAACAAACAAATAAATAAATATACATTCTGAGCTACCTGCACAGTGAGATTATGGATTTCAACCAGAGGCCAACACTGCTCAACTTGAACATATTGAAAATCTAGACCACTATTGGAAAACCACTTTACTGTCTAGTGATGACATAACACAGGATAAAACCAACTGAAAGAGGTCCTCATAATTTGGAGGTGAGTTCAGAAGGGAAAGTACATTTTTGCCTGTTTATATAATCAAATGTTTTCCAAGTCAGGCTAAGCAAGAAGTGAATTAAGATACAAAAAGAGATAGATGGAGCCATGGATGAACTGCCACTGCTGCATGAGCCAGATATATCTGGCTCTAAAGAAGGCAAATAGAGGCTGGAGATTCACAGTAATAAAGTTACAGCTGTAATACACAGATGTTTTCACACAAACCAGACAACATGGACATGACCCATAAAACAAAAGCAGTTACTACCACAGTTTCAGGAAAATTCAGCCTAGTGTGTGCACTAACATTGTTCAATTCAAAATAAGAACACACAAAAGGCTATTTCTGTCCAACTACTGTTTAGCATTTTTCTGCCTTACAAAGCAATAAAAGAGTATCTAAAGCAAATTTATTCTGGTGTTATGAAATCATTATCACCTAGTACAACACTGTTGCAGTGGATGCACAAAAATACTCTTGTAATACGGTGTATTACACCTTTCAACGAGTGTCATTAAGCTTAAAGTCTGAACAGAAGGGGGGGAAAAAAATTAGAGGAGAGTAATAAATCATTCTTCACTCTTCAATTTGCTAAATAAGAAGCATTTCTCCTTCTAAGCTTATGGATGACAGAAGTTTCTGTAGAGACATTGTTTACAGCTGTGCGGCAGATTTGTAGCCAGAATTCTGCTTACACAAGTAATTGATTTTTGGTCAAGGAGCAAAAGAGGGAGAAAACTGAAAGCAAGTAATTTTGGTGTTTGCTTCTTGGGGGAGAAGTATGTGCTCTTCAGCCAGAGGCAAAGTACTGATGTGCTTTTTTAATTATTTTTTTATTTTATTTTTTTCTTAAACAACAGAACGGAAGGCAAGAGTTAGTAAAACAGTGTGTTAATTGACAATATCCCCTTTTTATTTCATAAGCCATATAATCAGGAACTCATCTTGGATTGGGAAATCCATATTCAGATCCCTCCTCCTTCAGGTCAGAATTTGAACGGCATACCATAAATTACATCTGGGATCCCAACAAGGGAAAAGAAAATACCAAACAGATGCTCATTAATCAAGAACTTGCATATTGCTTTTTACAACAGAACTGTAAATATTCTATGCTCATTTCACCAAAGACTATGACTGAACAAGTAGTAAAGATTGTATAGGATCATCTCAATTTCAACAATATTCTAACTGGCTTTATAACATTAAGCCTGGTTTAAGACATGGTGTTACAGAGGCAACAAGGAAGCTGCAAGTGCTCTGTTCTAACCCTTTCAGACACAGATAAAGTGCTGAAATAAGTATCCAAAAAACAAATAGGAAAAAAGCAGTAAACAATGGTAAATATTCCAAATCCAAAGTATTTCAGAAATATTTTAAGTCCTGTCCTCTCACCAATTCTGCTTTACCAGCTTTTCATGTGTGGCACTGTCATTTCCAAGATTGTCCCAACTCTCAGTACTCTTAAAGACATGGAAAGGACATCCTGGGAAAGCACCCTGCATTTCCCAAGTCAGCCTGCAGTATTTCCAATTAACAAAGAAACTTTAAAAAAAAAATTAAATCAACCAAATAATATGTATCACATGACGAATGGTCAGATTTTCACATGCCAGTATATTCCGACAAGTTGGAAACCCCAGTCCATTTCTGTAATTCCACCCACCACCAGAAAACTCAATGGACAAAACCTAATGAGTGAATAATTCCCCTGCATAGTTTGAAAATTCAGTATATAATAAATACATATTATGATAAAATAGACAAGCTGAACTCCCAGTTCCAAGTACAGCATTTCAGACATGCCAATCATTTAGGAGCACATGCATCAACAAGATCCGTATACGTCTGGATATGCTCACACACTTAACAACATGGTATTCAGCCAGCTGTGATTTTCAGAGCAATGGTTGGTATCTGATGACAAATTCCATCCTGGTAAAAAGACTCCTTCCCCTCCATTTGCCAAACAACATTTAAAGAGATAGTGTTCCTGTAAACACCATTTACTTGGAGGTAATGCCATCAGTCACTGCAAATATTTTATCACCAATTAGCTGAAAAGGATTCAGAAAAAAAAAGCCACATTGTGGTTGCCACTGCTCAGGAGCTCGGAGCAGCCTGGGCAGAAATATCTGGTATGTTGAAGGATGCTACAACAGGTTTGCCAACTGTAGGCAGCTGAACCTCTTGCAAATGTTTCTCAAAATTAATTTGAAAAAAAATATGTAGACTCTTTTGTTCCTGCAGGCATTACTATCACTCCATTGCCTATGCTAATGGCATTCCCCTGCTATTAAAATACATCCAGGCGCCAGGCAGACAATTGCCCCATTTTCTAGCCTATTTAACAAGTTGAAAACATAACTCTACTCATTCTTTATTTCCTTGCTATAATAAACTTGGAGGGAAAGAGGGCAAAACTTTCTGGAGGTAAGAATATTTTCTTTTTTTTTATACAAAACAATCCAAACAAGTAGTTATCCTACTTAACACTCCTACTTTCAGGAAAATCCTAAAAATAATGAAATGGTCCTCACACCATTTACAGGAAGTTATCCTGTGAAATACGAAGTAATACAAAGAGCTAAAGGTTTTGGAAAAACAAAAAGCAGAACTCACCCATTCTGATATTTTCACAAAAAAATAGATTAACTGATATTTAAAACGGACAATATTAGTATTTTCTGTATGGTTCATGAATTTAAAAGCAGAGTACTATGCATGCTATTACTCCGAGTTTTATTATTTCAAGCTTTTGGTTTTCAGACAGCAACATCAGATGATTGAGGACACATCTCAAGGATTGAACCACTTGCATTTTTCCATCACATTATTACTAAGCTGAAACATCATCTTCTTCTGTCCGGTAAAAAAAAAAGGATTATTTATATCACAGATTCTGCTCCAATACTAACAGGACTCCCCTCTTCCACTACCATTGATCAAACACTACAAAAAGGACTAAGTGACAAATCTACTTTTAACATCTCTCATAGCTCTTAAGGGATTACAAATGTAGATTTTTGCTGATACTGCTTCTTAGAAATTAGAGTTTTTCCTTCAGAAACTTTCAGTTTCTCTCTTGCTGGACACCAGAGACAAGCCCTGACCACAAGCACAGTTGCTAAATCATACAAGCTATTCAGTTACTTAATTACACATTAATTTCTG
Organism: Oxyruncus cristatus; assembly: GCA_013399855.1. Lineage (NCBI taxonomy): Eukaryota > Metazoa > Chordata > Aves > Passeriformes > Cotingidae > Oxyruncus > Oxyruncus cristatus. The sequence continues at coordinate 115,745 of VXAY01005869.1, forward strand.
CAACTCAAGGATTCAGTGTGTATTAAACTGAGTTGCAGAACACCAAAGTCTAACCCTACCTCTGATTTTTAAGACCAACTCTTTGTGTCTATCAAATATCTGCCTCTTCTCTGAACCTACAGACATATTCATCTAATCACCAACCTAACAGAAAGACAACCAAATCAATATTTTAATTTGCCATAAAAAAAGAAACAAACATCCACGTGGAGAGTCCACCTACACTCACATGAGAAATTATCACAAAGTACTTTTTACCCTCCTCTGACCCCAATAAGGGAAAAGTCCTTCTGAAGAAGTTCTAAATGAAAGTTTGCACTGGATTGGTTAAGAGACATCCAAGAGTTGCCAAACCTTGAATAAAAATCCCCAAACTTCAAAAGCACTGAAAAACAACATGCACACAAAATACTGTTAAATTTATTTAGAGAATGCAAAAGAAAAATCTGGGTTAACATGATTGTGTTTCCCTCAACATAGCCAAGCAGGATTGCAGCAAGTATTGTCCCACAAACCAAAAAATGTTTCACTGGAAGAGCCCTGAAAGTCATAGGAAGGAATATTTTTAGTAGGAGTGTCACATACAACTTTTTCATTATAAGGTAAATTTTTACCCAGTCTAAACTGAGGAAAAACCAAGATTTAGTCAGCCCTGCCAGCAATGGTATCTTAAGGTTATCCATAATGACTCCCAGCTTGCCCTGGTAAAGGATCATAACCCAGCATGACACTCTTCAAAGAATTCCTTAAGGATACTTTCCCTGTGAGCAATTTCATGGTACAGCTGTGACCTTCTATAAAAGAAAATCACCAATTCATTTCCTGAATATTCCAAAAGTGACACTTCCAAGGTAGCAAGAGTGTTCACAGCACCAGACTCTGCCAGGACTCCCAGCCACATTTTTTGCACACCAGCAGAGCTCAAAGGTTCAAAAGAAGCCGTGGCATCAGTGCGGAGAGGAGTCAGGAATGGGAGTTTGGAGCTTCCATCCCAGTTCCTGACTCACTGGGTATCGGGAAGCAGCCCCATATCACGATAACAGAGCTCAGCTTCCTGCCCTTGACACTGCCTAGAGCCTTTTCCCAGGTATTGGTACAGCACCAAGAACTACAGAAAACATTCACTTTCTCGACACCGTGACAGTGAAAAAATAATCAGAAACTACAGAAATAATGGCAAAACAATAAACACAAACCAGATTAATGGCGGTGTACTAAACTGTTCCACCTATTACACATATGACTTGGGGATGCCAAATGATGAATATTAGCGTGAACAAAAAATAGTTTACCACCAAAACAGTCTATATGAGAATTATGGTTCAGTACATAAACACATTTTAGATTGCAAAAGAACCCTAAACATGCTCCAGGATGCCCTTATTAAACCAATTTGATTCCTTTCCACCCCTAAAGCAAACATTCCATAAATGAGAAACAATTGTGAAATATCTCTTAATATCCACATGCCGCTAAGACCTTTTCCATTTATTTCTTTGGTACAGGATTTGCTATTTTGGATATATATGTGCAAATAAAAATACAAAGGGCAAGTCACATGGCAAGATTATATTCTCCTGGAAATTCTTCATGTTGTTCCAAGTAATATTTGCTATTTAATACTTATCGTTCTTGCTACAAGCACTACAGTTCCTCCCACTTTTACTCAGAATGGTGAATAGAAAATACTCAAGGACTGTGACATGATACTGCTTCTTCGTTTCTGTGCAAAAATGCTGCCACTGTTTCCCATTTTTCTGAAGCAGATGAATCTCTCAGGAAAAAAAGACAACAGAAAACCAAACAAACAAAAATAACAACAACAAAAAGCAGCAACCCCACACACAACCAAACCAATGCCAGGAAAACCTCAACTTCCCCCCCAAAAAGCAAAATCTCAAATGAAACAGATCCTTGAGACTTTGTACTAACTGCATCATACAGCAAGTTCCATCCAATTCCTCACTTTCAGTCAGTCTAAAACTCCCCAGGACCCGAAGGTTTTTCAGTGTTGATGTGAGTGTTCCCACAGTAGGATTTTAAAACTTCTGCACACATTGATATTAAAACCTGCATCAGGCTTACTTTCCATAATTTGCAATAAATTTACACACCAGTAGTAGTGTAGATGGAAAGTCCTGGTGATGCTGGATATATTTCATCATTAATACCACTAACACACATAACATTCAAGTCTAATTCTACTATAAATACTGCTTGTTTTGTATTTAAAAACAATAAGGTTACAGAGTTAGTGTTCTCTTCAAGAGTGCTAAAAAATAATACATTGTTTTCACCTCTGCCTTGAAGTGATACATTTTTTAGGATGAGATATCCAAAACAATTAATCAGTTCTTAGCCAGGACTTCAATGTGCCATTTATTAGCTGTTTCCAAACCTTTCCTTTCCTTATGGATGTGTATTTTTTCCTGTTTGCCAACAACAGATTTTTCACTATATTACCCTGAGAGAGTGAGAAACAACATATTTTTTTCTCATTCTTTCCCATATTCTTAAACTGGGCTTAAATATTTGAGGAAAGTCTGTTACTATAAAATCAGCACAGGTTGAGTACTCAGTGCTTACAACACATTATGCAAGCACAACTCCTTCTTAGTGTTTTCCTTCACTATTTTCTCAGTAACAAGATTATGCTTTTAAAACACTGTTTATAACTGAAAGACCAGTTCCCAGGCCTCTTATTTTTACATGAGATAAATACAAAACGATAATCCTCCTTACTGTTTGAACACTTGCTTAAATCTTACCAGCTTTCACTGTGGTCTTCTAAAACCAGCCAACTTGGACCCTGAACATATGAGAAATCAGTACAACCCCAGTAAGAAGAGTACAGGGAAAGAAGAGAAATAAGAGTAAAGAGTATCAAGCATCTCATTGTAAACTGGATTTTTTTTTTTTTAAAGTACAGATCCACTGTACCAAAACCTTAAATAACTGTTTCCATCACAGTGGTAAGAGTTACAAATACAAAATTGCAGTAGTCGTTTCTTCTCCCTAATTTATCTTTTCCATGACACAGTAGTTAACCAAATGTGATTCATAAGTTTTTGTTGTTAACAAGTGCAGAATGATTTAAACTGGGAGCTGTTGAAATACAGTCTATAATATAGTTCATGAGCTAAACCAGAGATGAGACTGAAAGCAACACCAAGTACTAATGTATCACTGAGGGTCAACCTCACTGACCCAGGTGCAGCTGTGAAAAAAACAAATCGAAAAACATCAAGGTCATATTTGCTTAAGAAACCAATGACCATTCCGGGAAATCTGCATTGCCATGTCCTGCTTATAGCTGGGATACACTTAATTGCCTTCCTAGTAGCTGGCTATACACACACACATACATATATAATATATATATAAGATATAAGATATATAATATTATATATTATACATGTAATATTTTTTATATTATATATTTTATAGTGCTGTGGTTTGCCTTTAGTACAGGAATAATGTTATAGAATCATAGAATCCCAGAACTGTTTGGGTTGGAAGGGACTTAAAGCCCATCCAGTCCCACCCCCTGCCATGGGCAGGGACACCTTCCACTAGCCCAGGTTGCTCCAAGCCCCGTCCAACCTGGCCTTG
>VXAY01005869.1:129396-166257 GCA_013399855.1 Oxyruncus cristatus
GGAGCAGGCGCGGCGAGCCCGGCCCCGCTCGCTCGCGGGCCCGGGGAGGAATCCCAGGAATGAGGGAATTCTGCGCCGAGCAGGTGGGGAGCGCGGGGCGGTCCCATTGGCCGAGTCGGCTATGACGTCATCATAATTAGGGTAATGAGGCGCTGACATCACATCCTCGCAGGTAGGGAGCGCGCGCGCCAGGCCCCGCCCCGGGGAGGGGTTCGAGGGGCTGGGGTCGAAGGGCCACGGGTTCGAGCCCCGGGAAAGCCGGGAACGTCACACCGAGGAACAAGACAGTAGGGACAACACTGCCGGTCTGTGGCTGCTTGACTCCCACCCTGCTTTAAAAAGCTTTTCTAAAACTACAGGAAAACAACAAAAAGTTGCTCTTCACAAGGCACCCCTTAAAAGCAGAAGTACTCCACTTGCGTTTCAAATTGAAACACACCGTCATTCAGCATCTCACAAAACAGGCTCAGTAGCCACACGCACAAATGACGAGAAACAAGCGTTTCAGAGCCTGAGATAACGTACTACAGCCGGGCTGAAGGATGGGGGGGCTAATGTCCACGTATTCCACACTATTTGACGATAATTGGTCTGAACTGATCCGTCACTTTGTTTCCTGTTTACTGCTCGTACCGCAGAAGATTTTTACAGAATTCCTTCTTGCACTGATATGACTCATTCAGCCACCGGAGGCACTGCCAACAGTCAGACTTGTGTGAAACTAAAGCTGAGCTATCGCCATGGTCAACAAATTGCTCTCATACTCTTCCACCTCCAGAGCAGGAGATCCCACGTGCAACTGCAAAAAGTCTAAATGTCTGCCAGGAGCCAGAACGATCCAGTCCCTCAGCACTGGACTAATGGGAAAGCAAGGAACACACCTGTTCTCATCATCCCAGCACTCCCCAAACATCAGCATAGCCTCAGTCATTCCCATTGCCTTGCAGCAGCACTCATTCCAAGTTTGCCATTTCCAAGACTCAAGCAATTGAGGAGCACATCTTGCCTGTTTTGAGTAATGTTATCAAAATCAAACTGGTTTGGAACAGCTTGTGTTTTTGAAAGAGCTACTTCTCAGGAGCCAAACTAAGATTTTTCCAAGGCACTCTGAAGAACCTGGGAATGCTGTTTGTGCAACAGGCATTTAGCATGCAGAAATTAATTACAGAACAGTAAGAGGAAAGTGCTGTACTGATCTTCTGGTGTCCACATGGAACATCAGTCATCGTGTAGAGAAACAGGTCCAATAATGCTGCATTTTACCTTCACAAGGTTCTGAGGGTGCTACGGGCAGCTCTTGGAGTGCACTGCAAAGGGAAAGAATCACAGGATATGCTGAGTTGGAAGGGACCCAAAGGGATCATCGAGTCCAACCCTCAGCCCTGCACAGGCCCATCCCCAAGAGTCCCTCCCTGTACCCCAGAGGATCATCCAACCCCTCCTGGAGCTCTGGCAGCCTTGGGGCTGTGCCCACTGCCCTGGGGAGCCTGGTCAGTGCCCAACCACCCTCTGGGGGAAGAACCTTCTTCTGAGATCCAACCTGACCCTGCCCTGACGCAACTTCAAATCAATCTGAACCCCACAAAGAGTCCTAGGGCTGCAGACTTGTGGTGGAACCCAAGAAGAGCACAAGGCAACAGAAATGCAGTGTCTCAGTGGAATTCTGCTCATGGTATTTCTCCTACCCAGCTCCTCCTCTCCTCAATGTGACAGATACACACTATTATAATAAATGCATAAGTATATAAATGGCAGGACAACTGTCTGTGTTTTCTCAAGGAAAAAAAAAAAAAGTACCCAGGCACAGCAAGGTTTATTTTAGATACTGAAACTGTATGAAATGGTGGAGGGAGCACAGCTCCCACATGGAGCCAGAGGTGCAGCCAAAGCGGCATCCTAGCCAAGAGGTGTGGGAGGCTGCATGAAAGGGAACGGCCGGGGATGAACCCACACACCCTGCACTTGGATTCCTTGAAAGATTCAGATCCCATGAAGGGTCTGTGCTGTCCAGTTCCCATTTAAAACTCTATCAAAATCATGCAAGAATAGCTGACGCTGAAGTATTTTCATATCATTGCAAGGACAGGTCGTGAGATCTCCGGGCCACCAGAAGCTAGCCAAAAATGCATTCCAAACATTAAATGAAATCCAGATTTAGACTCACTCAGTATATCTAATATAAACATTTCAGTTGCTAAAAAACTGAAAGGCGTATAGTCTCATAATAATCATAAACATAATTTTATACATATTTTAAACCTTTGTCTATGACATTTATACCAATACATGGTAATATTTATAACTTTTTGAAATTGATATTGTATTAATAGACTACTGGAGAATATTTTCATTACCAGCTAACAAGAACAGAAGTTTGATGATCTAATATTTGAAAAAATACTAGTCATAATAGTCTAAAACTTATTTGAGAAAAAAAAGATAACAGAAAAAAAATACAGAAAACAAAACCACAGGCACTGGAAAAGATCTGAACTAGACATTGATACACATCACAAGAATTAATTGCTGCAGAGTAATTACAAGACTTTTTAATATGCAACTTTAAAAAGAATGTCTGCCACTCCTGTTTATAACTGCCAGAGGGAATAGGTAGGAAGGGTTTCTTTGTTTAATGACACAGAGCTCCTGGGAAGAGGAGGAGCTTGAGAAAGGAGAGGTCAAAAACAGCTTTTCATCCTTTGGATATGCTATTACAGCTCCCAGCAAAAGTTTTACAACAGGATATTTATTAAACATCTAAAGAGTCTGAGGAACATCAGCTTGCTGGGAACAGTGACCCTGAGCATTCCCATACAGACACTGCTGGTGCAGACAGACAGACTTCCCCACTGAAGTGAGGTGTAAACACTTGTTAAAACCAAAAGAATGAAGTGCAAATTGTCAAACGCTGGAAATCTTTGAAAATAGCATAAGAAAACCTTGTTGAAGCTGCTGAGTTCAACACGGACTAATGCTCAGTCAAGCTGCTCAAAAGGCAAATTCACAAACCAGTAAAGCAAAACCAGCCTTGGGTGATGAACGGGATTTTGTTTTGCTCATGTCTTAAAATATGTTTTCCATTTTGCATGCACTTTCTAACTGAATGATATCAAAGGCTCTTTGCTGACTTGGATACCAGCAAAGACATACTTTGCTGAAACCCAAAAAGTGATTGAGACAGTTGAGGGTTCCTAGCCGAACTAAAACAGAAGTAGTGCTTCAGCCTCAGGTAAGGCACCTAAGGTATGATGCAAATCCTGGGACAGACTCCAGTTGCTACTCCTGTTCCAAATGCGTACTAATCACCAAAAATTAGTCACATTCTCCATACAGTATGGCCACTGCAACAGAAGATTTAACCCCTCCATGAGGGAGCCAGGATAGTTACTGACGGTGCATCTCAGGTGCCGCAGGATCAGTATCTCCTAACTTTTCCTGCTGTGGATGTGGTAGTCATGCAGAGATTTGCCACATCCCCCAGGCCCACTGAACTCCTCAAACAATGTGTTAGCACAGTGTCACAGAAAGACACCAATATTTCACAAGCACCAAAAGCTGCCAGGTCACTTCTAAGTATGTTTTGACAGTTACCACTGTTTCACAAATGGTTTTAACACTTTTTTCTTTTTTTTAGTACAGAAGGAAAGGACCTGAAACCATAGGGGGAAAACTGTATACTAGCCAGTGCAGTTGCAGCCTGCAGGGAGATCTGATGGCCCAGTTCTACAGACCCCACTCAAACATTAATCTTGTAATTATTATTGAAATTAAGCCTGACATCTGTTCCATGACCAACCAAGAAAATAAAACATTTTCACCGTACTAAGAGTTGGTTAAAAATGCCTTATCTCCCTCCATGTGGGTCCCAGCAGCAATAGCCTTACTATTGTGAAAGTCTGCAGTGTTCACCAGCCACGGGTGCTCCATGTGCAAAGGGACTCCAGCCTTGTTTGGTAAACTATTTTTGAGTGATTTCAGCTTCTATGAGTAGCAGCAGGGGGCACATGTTGTTTGTTGCTTCAATCAACACTGCATGTGTAGAGCTACAAAGAGATGGTTTCTTTTTCTTTAGGTGCCCATCTAAGGAAGTAATTTGCCAGCTGCTGTCACTGCACATAAGAGAGGAATTTATGGAAGTTCTTCCAGTTTCTTACTGCAATCTCATTTAGTTTTTCCAACAGCAACAATACAGTTATTTCTGTTACAACAGAGAGGAATGCGTGGTTACCTTGAGTCTGAAGAGAAGCCCAAGACATACTAAACTTTGCACAAAGATGATTAAGTTGGTGCCAAAAGCAAACACTTTTCCCAAAGTTATCACAAAACACCACTACTTGTAAGCTTAATAAGGCATGTCATTGCTTCACAATCTCTGTCAGTACAACTACAATGCATATTTCCATCTATCCACATATTATTTTAATAATACAGGTTGATTTTACACCAAATGACAGCAGCTTTTAAAATTGTATCTCAAAACACATTTTATCACACACAAATTATGCAACTTCTGAAACAAACATCTTATCTTCCATGTTAACACTCTTAAGCTCTGAATCTAAAACTCTTCCCTGCAAAAATCTGGATTCATTTGCACTGCATCTCAAAGCTACCTTATATAAAAACACACCCAAAATCCAAATCCAATCCACTGTGGAACATACGATTTAAAAAGACACTTTAAATTTTTTTGAAGATAGTTTATTATTTCCTTAGACCATAATGTGTTAAATTGCAGTAATTCCAGCCAGACAAGTTGATCCAAACGGTAAGCTGATGGAGATGGTTATTTATTACCTGCTTCAAGACAAAGCTTGTCCTCTTCGTAATTGTCTGCCTCATCATACAAAGGCAGATTAAAAGAGACACACTAATTTCAGCTGGAGCAGGGTCATAACAGCAGCATAATCTTCAAGCAAACTTTCAGACTCAAACAGAAATATGATCACCACCAACACTGTTCTTTCAGAACATTTAACCACAGGTACTTTTTGCTTGCTTTGTTCTAGAAAAGATTCCACCCTATGGAGATTCCCATAAGATGAAGACAGTCAAGATAGCTGGTTTTAATTTGTCAAAGTTTTGTTAAACACTGATAAAAACCACAAATGGTTCACAGAAAGACTGAATGACAAACTCAGTGTAAAAGAAAGGTCAGTATAACCATGATACACAGATGTAGATAAATATTCAAAGCAACCTCTTTATTGTACACTTTTTTCTTATACAACAAAGACACACATATAATAGATTTAACTCCCTATTAGATTTGTATCCTTTCACATAGGTCAAGAGGAACTTTAGTGCCACTGGGATCATTAAAATCATAGCCAGGTTGCAATTCATGATAAACATGCAACCCTATTTTCTGAGTTTCCACAATAACTTTTTGTAATCTACATAATTTCCATACATTTCCAGGCTATAAGGAAAGGTTCTTTAGTCACCTGAATTTCTTCTAAATCAGCAGTAGGTGACTGGATAAGAGTAACATGCCTGCCTAAAGGAACTGGGCACCAGGAGACTGTCTAGGCCTTTAGGAATATTCATCCGTCAGCTCAAAGACATGTCATGGAATCACACCATATTGGTCAAACGTTGCACTTGAGGATCTTGGAGGTCTTTTCCAACCTAAATGATTCTATGATTCTATAATACAAGTTAACACATTTTCAATTTTAAACTGAAAATTAGTCACAAATAAACTAGACAAGGAAGAGAAGAGACATTCTTTAAACAACAAAAAGAAAAGCAGAAAAAACCAGAACTTTACTTTAAAAGCAACTGTGCAAGTACAACCCTTAAACATAATCCACTTTATAATGTAAGAATTTAAAGCACGGCGATCATCTGCTGTTGTCTGTACAAACTCACCTTCAAACTATGAAATTGCTACTGACTCAGTCTTCTGCTTGGCAAGTCTAATGTAAAGATGCAGACTCAAAGTTAACCAGGAGTGTGCCGAATGTGTACAATCTCCCCATCTAGGATTTATGCCTCAACACCAGACTTGGGAGACAATGAGGGGAGAAAAAACAGAGAAAAAAAAGAAAAAAGAGATAGTCTAGAATTTATTGTGAAAATAATTTGGTTTAAAAAAGCCTTGTCCCAGGCTGTAATGCCAAACCACTGTGACAATATCATGAGACAGACATTGGTAGGCTGCTTTATGTCAGCTCTGCCCCCTGTCCTGAACCATTTTTTGAAACATTCTAAGGAGCCAAACTTCTTGGCTCTCACTATTGTCTCGTACAAGGAGTGAGCCAGACATTTCACCACTGCTAAGAGCAAGACAACTTGAGGATGGCAACATTAAAACAACAAACAAAAATCACAAACAAAAACAAAAACAAAAACAAAACAAAAAAAACCCACCACTGAATGCTACCCCCCCCTTCATGCTTCGCTACTAAGGTTTGGAGAAGCTTTGGCAGGAGGCAGAGACTAAAAAAATAATTCTCTCTGTGGGAGCAGAACCTTTCAAATTTACCAAGTATTTCATAGAGCTAGATAGATTCCATGTAGAGAAGTAATACAAATTAATAAAATAAATAGTTTACCATTTACTTGGCCTGTTTAACTAGTACGGGAGGTATCTTAAACATCAGGCTGAAGTCTTCCAAAGAAGGTCTCACAGTACGACAAAGGCAAGTGAAGGAACCAAAAGACATAGTGTTATGACCGGTTTTTAAAGACAGTCCCTTGTGGTTGCAAACTCCCAAGAATCAAATTCTATTCAAACTCAAAAGCAGGAGGAATCCTCTATAGCCATGACACTTGCATGAAGTTTCAGTCAGTTCAGTATACTGTCTTTGCAGCTGCAATACCTTCAATTTCTCAGAAAAAAACCATGCATAATCGTCAAAATAGCCACCCACCACTAATGAAAAGGTTTTGGCAGAACACTGAACTGTGAAGGCAAAAATGACATGAAAGTTCTACTAAAGATGTAACTAAAATATTTGCAGCTTTCACGAATAATTTCAGAATGTATAGTCTGAAGCTTCCTGTTCATGTACTAAAATTTAACCCATTTCTTAACATCTCTGATTTAACCAGTCTGAGTAAAAGGCTAAAACATGCAAGAGTAAAGTGATTACTGCCTCTCCCTAAGGCAGTCATTAAGTTCAGGCTCAATTAGCAACTGTGATGTAGATTTTTATATAGAAAAACAGGTAAATAAGGTCACTGCAAAATTTTATGAAACCACAATATCAAAAGTGACAGAGTAGCTGTTCACTCAAACAAAAAATATACCAGAAAATACCTGTGGTAGAGGTCACGTCTCTTCTTCCTGCAGTAGATAATACGAAGAAAATTCGTTTTCTACATAGAATATACGGCCAGCAGAACTGAATTTGAAAATGAAGAATACTTTGTCCTCTGTCAACACCTTACCCATGAAAAACTACCAGACACACACTGACCTGACATTCTGACCTTCAAAGCATATTTCAATGTCAATTCTATTTTTAAATTAATTGCTGGGAAAAGGCATGAGTCACAACCCTGCTTGGATCCCCCTCCACTGGACATTCACCAAGGGCTATGTTTACTCTGAAGTTTCCCAAGTCAGAACAGGATGCAGCATTACCACCTCAAAGTGGAGAACAAGGACCTCACAGTTCAGTTCCCTAAGACACCCAGGAATACTGGCCTCTGTATCCATCTTTAGCTTCCCAATTTGGCAAAGATTTTTGTTGCAAACATCAGGAAGCTCTGGAATACTCCAAAGTACATCCCTCTAACAGAAAGGGATGCCACTTGCTCAGCTGTGTGCTAACCTACAGGCATCTCGTTTATTATCAGGTTGCAGCTGTTACTCCCCATCTGTTGGTCCAATTCCCTCACACTGAAGGTCAACCAAACCTAAAGAGAAGCCTCCCTGAAGCACAGGTGAGAAATACAGGCTCTGCAGATAAAAGAAAGTCAGGTGCACTCACTATAGGCAGTATTAGAGGGGTCCTACAGCCAACCAGCTGGAGAAACACACTGCTCAAACACTTGGAAAATGGGACATGTGCAAGTGATAAAGAACACATCCCACAAACGCTGATGGAGGAGATCCGCATACTGTGTCCTACAGCTTTGTGAACTGCCCAAATCCAAAGTTTAGGAGCAGCCAGACATCCCACTGCTAGCCAAATGGGCTGCTCACAACAGTGCACAAGTTAACAAAGAAGTGGAAACAGAATCTATGGTGATGTGTCCGGTCAAATTTTGATTTCCTATTGTCATCTACTTCATTCCCTCTGAAGCATGAGATAGTTCCATACTTCACTGGCACTGTGGGTCTCAGAGCCAGCCAGACCCATGCTGCTGACTCACCTATGGAAATCCTTAGCAGTTTGATTGGCTCCAGGTTCTTCATTACAAAGAAGCCTTTTAAGACACCAGAAATAAATCATCTGCCTAGTTGCCTTTAATGAAAGCACAGTTACACAGGAAAAAAAGGAAGGGAGTTTGAAACAGTATCTGTGGTGGGACAGCAAAACCAGAAAAGAGGGATGTCCAAAGAACAGAATAAAAGACTTGAGAATTAAGTCAAGAAGAGAAACAATAAAGCAGTATGGAAATGGAGCAGGAGGGTATAAACAGGAAACTTACAAATGGAATGAAAAGCTGAAGTGACTATTTTTTGTGAAAGAGCAAACACACCTCATTAGGACAAAGAGTTAGTAACATATTCCCAGGTACCAACTTCCCATTCAACACTCATGAGTTATTTCAGTCGATTACAGCTGTACAACCACAAGAAATCATTTCCACATACTGCTGAGGAACTTCAAAAGCAACTAACAAGTCTGAAATCAATCTCTCTTCTCTTAAAGTCTCACATAGCAAGGCATTGTAACAACTGCCCCAAGTATTCTCTATTAACAATCGAGAGGAGCCCAGACTGAGCTGCTCAGGACTATGATTCATTCATGGCACTCTGCCAAAAAAATAAATACGTTCAAGACCAGTGGCCCCAAGGGGAAAGGTAGGCCACTTCTTAAAAGGCACAGAGATAAATGATTTACAGAACAGAATACAGTGGAAGATTTCAGCCTATATGGATGATGAAGAAGGACTTAAGTCTCACAAAGATTTAGTGCACAGACTTAGATACTGGCAATGTATCAACAGATGGAGCGAACTAGGAACTATTAAACTGGGATTTGCAAAACTCTCTCCAGAGAGCAAGAAGAGACCCATTACAGTGCTGTACACAAAGGAAGTTCATAATGCCGAATCAAGACATGCAGTGGGTATCCAGCAATGTAAAACAAATGCGGCCAGCTCAGGTTACAGGCAAACTGCAGTAAAGTAACACCTGTAGAGGAGCAGAGCAATCCATGGCAGGATAAACAGTGTAAGGGTTGGGAGGGCCTGACGCCACACAGCATCTGCTGCACATAAAAATGGTTAATTAGCTGCCAGACAACAAGCAGTACGTTACTTTTTTTCTTTTTCTAGGAGAACCTTATTTCTTGAATAAATGCCCTCGCTCAGCTAGCAAGGTGCAGGATGAAGATTGCTGTTTCACTGCAGGAATGAGGCCAGCTCATTCTCACGTCACAGACTTGTCTTTGCCTTCTAATGTTTTGAACCACGATTTCAGGAGCAAGCAGCTTCTGAAACACCAAAACCACTCTTAAATATGTCTTCCTTTAATATTCAGGACATTATCTTTGACTGTATTACTAAGGGTTTTTAAAGGAAGCTGCTCTTTCAAATGCTTCCCTAAAGTTACAACTGCATTTCATCATTAAAAAATTCTGGATTTAACTGCTGCTCATCCCCAAACTTACCAATAATGAGGAACTGCAGAGAAGGAGAAACGCTGAGCCTCTCAGGATACAAGATATTCCCACAAGATATTCTATTTAAAGTTCTGGTGCACACAAATCTCCAAGGCATCCTCTCTCAACAGAAGGGAAAACAGCCACAACTTCAAGGTAACAAATAAAAATCACCAGAGTGAACTAGCCGTTAGAATCCAGCCTGTACTTATGTGTCAGCCACGTCCAACTGTACTGTACAACTCCCTACATCACAGATTTGTACAATTTTTTTTACTCCTGTAGGTTCAAGGCCCAGCTTGAACAGCCCATGTTACCATTATCTCAAAAAGGAATGACATCCCTATTCAACAACAGTGCTAACCTATGCATTTTAAGTCAAGCATGTGATTAAATGCTCTGCTAATAGGAATTCTCAACCAGATGTTGAGCAATCTTATGACCTCTCTCAACCAGTGCTTGAAGCAGTTACAATTTATGAGCCAGTGGTTTCCTATCCTGTGGTGCTGTTATTTAACCAGGTTTAAAAGCCCCAATCTCACCTTTTTATGTTAAGGAAACAAAAGAAAAAAGTGCACAGGTTTGTCAGGACGGTTTTGTTCAATACTGCTCCCCAGAATGGCTCATGATGTAAAACTTCACTACATTCCACTATTACAGGAGGAAGGAATGAGCTTATTAAAATGTGTCTAGTTTTGCCACTGCCTCTTGTTTTTTTATTTGGTTATATTGCTTATTCTATGGAAAACTTTTAGCTCCATCTGTGCACCACAAATGTCCTTTTGTTTTCGGTCAGCCTGTAGATTTCTATGCAATACCTAGTAAAGCCTGCATCCTTGAGCAAATTATGGGAATCAGAAATGCAATAGTTACCTTTTCATTTACAGACACAAAGAGGAAATAAATGAGGAAAAATTTGGAATAACATTTTAGTTGTTAGCCTTAATTATCTGGTAATGTATTCAGTACACGGAATAGATTTCTAACAGCAATTGGCACTTCTTAAAACCACAAAAAACCCTCTGTTTTTCTGCTTTCAGTATTAACTTTCCCGAAGTTGACTAGAGGAACAGAATTCACACAGAAAAATACAGGTTCACTAGGAATGATCTCTCCGAATTTGTCGAGGACAAATCCTCAGCAGTGGTCAGCATGCTCTTCTCTGGAAGGAGTGAAGGCTCTCTTAGACCCCTTCCCACACAACCTTAAAAGAAAATGAACAAAACTACAAAGGATAAATACAATAAATGCTTTTGCTAACTACTTATGCAGAGGGATAGGTTTGAAATTGTCCCGTTTCCTACAAGGATAATTTATGTGCTGTCAATTTCAGTTTTCCAATTTTTTTATATCCTAAGACTTTCACAGATGAGGACTTCCCTCCCTCCTTCCCTCCCCAGATACTACCCTGGACCCTACTAAAAATTTTCTAACACCAGATCACTGGTGTAAAAATCAGTGTTCTGTCTATGCTGCTGCACATGTGCCCATGTGTTCCCCTACAGAGTATTTCATTTGGGACCAACTAATCAAAGCTGCCACCTCGTTAGATGACTAAACCAGGCAGTTCTCACTTCTTACCTGGGAACTATTTCATTCAGAAGGTCATGGCTCCATCCTGAAACTTTTCTCAGGCTGTTCATTTGTCCAAAAACTTTGTATCTGTCGGGGTCTGTTTCTAGCACTGGGATCAATGTTCTCTGTTCTTAAGAGCTTCCCACCGAGCACACCTAAGCAAGTCAACATCTGATTTCAGATTTTTTTTACTAGAGCTTATGCTGAAACATTAAAAATGGTATGACTACTCTAAGTCCTCACTACATATGAGGTTAATTTTAAGGTGGATAGGGTGTATTATGTATAAAAGACTTCTAGATTATCTACAAAGGAACCTCTTCATGCAAACAAAAAAATTCAGCCAAACCCCAAGTTTAGTTTATTTAAGCAGTGACTTAAAGCCCCTGGTTACATTTTGTATATAGTAAACTTTTTCAAATTGGGGAATTTGGCCTCTTCCATTAGTAAGGGGGGACAGAGAATGTTAGTACCACACATACAAACCTTCTTCGTCACCATAAAAAAGGCTCATGAGCCTTCTCATATCAGCAAAGGGACATTTGAGGGGATTTGGTTCACACATGCTAGATCTAACACCAATGGATAATGCAAAGTGTTAGGAATCTACCTATAGCCTTAGAAATTTTCACAGTAATTTCTTTATTATTTCACAGTAATAATATTTTTCAAGATAATAATTTTAAAAAGGGGGCACATTTATTTCCTGACTCTGATTTAAAATTTCAAACTCAAATATTTTAAAGTAATCAATATTTTAAAGTTTTAAAGTTTTCCTATGAATAAAGTAAACCTGCATGAGTCATATTACATACAATAATATTTTTTCAGTTGTCTTAAATTCATGCTTTGAACTACTCCCTGGAAACAATCAGCAGACAACTTTATTCCAATAATTTAAGTGAGATCACTAAATTAAATGTAGCTTGAGATAACCCTACTACTGATCAGATAATACACAAGAAAAAAAAATACATGCTAATCGGGAAAGATACATTTTATTTTCATTTTTTACCATTAAATTATTTTTATCATTGACATTTTCACAAACAAAATTAAATCTTGTCTCAATTTATTTCTAATAAGATAAACTTCACAGAGTAGGAAACCCACCGGAGTGTGACAAATATTCTATTTACAAAAGATCCTCCAAATTTATTGCACCACACATGAAAACTGCCAGAAACATCCATTCTTTAATGGCATGATTGACATGTTATGTAAAACTCCAATTTTCTTTAGTTTAGGTAATTTAAAGGGAAAACAAGTTTCACCTTTGTGGACAGTATTTTCGGGGGGAGGGGAAGGGGAAATCAAAGAATCAAATAGTATGTGCTTTTGTTCATAATATTCCCAACTTCAAAGTGCTTTGATAGAATCTTTTGCCAAACAATATACATTTCTTAAGTCTGCACAAGTAGGTCCATGGAATTATGATTTTCCCTCCAACTCTGGCTCTTCTGACAAGGCTGAGCCATGAGTTGGGCAGTTTTCATCTCAGGCTCATAAAAGGATTTTTATGAAAGGATTGAAGCCTGACACCTGACAAGCTGCTCATTTCTCTTTCCCACACTGAAAGTCACTGTGGAAGTTTTTTGGATGCCGAATGTCACACATGTGAGAAAAAATGTACTTTCCATGAAGTCTGCCCTGCAGAAGCATTCAGTGAGCACCCTCAGAAGAATTCTAAGGATGAACTTGTCAGTGCAGAAATGTGAAAGGACAGTTTCACATCTATGTAAAACTCAGTAAGCTCTCCAGTTCCATAAGTCCCTGAAAGAACTTGATTATTTTGAAAAAGCCTGAGGGTATTTTGGAAAATAAAGCTAGCAATACATAGAAAATGAGTGGCTTTGAGTTTTAATTCATATATACAATCAATTCTTTTTACTAGGGGTTTCTGAAAATCCAAGCTCTAGTATACAGGAAAATGTATTTCAGTATTTACAGAGTAGAATTCCTTTGCCCTATTACCAGCAAAACTTCTCCCATTAAGAAGTTCCTATTTAATTCATAAAATTTGGCATGTAAATAATTAGAACAGACTCCTAAAATGCATTGTAATCTTCTCAAGTATGCAAAATGGCATCTGCAAAATACTTAGAGAAAAAGGACCATTTATTTACCCATACATACTATGTCAAGACTCAAGATGTCTTCCTTAACCACCCCTTTGTCATTTTATATAATTTCTTCATACTGTAAGTTACAGATTTCTTTGCCCCTAAAAAAAAAGAGGGAGAAAAAAAAAAGACAAAATGAAAAGTATAAACATTTAGGAAGGCTGACTCAGATAATAGGTTTCTACTACACCAAGTGAAGTATTTCCATTGAGGAAGACAACCTAATCCACCAGGCAGATAGGCAAATAACCTTCGTAACACAGTAGATAATGACACAAAGAAACCCTTTTAATAGTATCAAAGCATGTACAATAAACAGGTTCATTCTGAAGGCCTGACAATGTTGTATACAAGCACATTGTACAGACAATAACCAAGGGAGAGCAAACGTAGAGATTTCTGCTAAAACAATTAACTGGCACAGAGGGAAACGTCTCATTCACATCACTGTTTCTAAATGCTACATACAGGAAGGCTTTTAACCCACCTTTGTACTGCAGATCCTAACCAAACTAATACATTGTGCTTTTTCAAGCCCTGTCTCATCTACTGCAAGGTATGTCCAGCTGAGTAGGATTCCACTCTGGCTTGGTAATGGACACCAGCAACCTGCCAGATTACATTCTGCAACAGGACACCTAAGCAGGACTGTTTGGAGAATTCCAGGCTGTTCGTTAGCCATGCAGGTTACTTAGCTGGCCATGTGTGTCAGAAGAATCTAGTTGTCAAAACAGTTTGGCTCTTGAGACAGGAGCCCAACTCCCAGATTCTGGAGATTAGATGAAGAACCTCAAGCTATGCCGCCAAAATTTTACTGAAGGGATAAAGGGGAAGGAGTGAGAGGGCTGAATCAGAACAAAAGGACATCCTGCTCAAGCACAACATGCAAGGTCCATGTGACTGGTAGACAATAAGCTCCACCCTTCTACCCCCTCCTGGGCCAATTCCTGGTGCCAAGCAAATTTTAGACAGCTGTGCTTAGTGCCATACATTGGGCACCTGCCTGCCTTGTTGGAGACCAATTCTACAGCTAGAACTGAGAAATATCATGCTGATGCCCACCTCGACTACATGTTTCATTAAACCCTGCAGACCATCAGCAGTCCAGGCACTGCTATGCAAAGGCTTGTGAATTAAAAGTGAAAACAAAGATCTGGGTTTTTCATAGGAACTGTTAAGGTGCAACTGTTCTGGTTTCAACAAGTTGTAAAGTACAATGTAACTTCCTTGAATATTTTGTTATTGCCTCATGCCAACTAACGGCAGCTACAATTTCATAACTGAGAGAATGGCACATCTGCAAGAGAATAAAACTCCTCAATCTGTATGCTTAGGAGATGATACTGAAGTGATGGGTCTGGAACACCAGGTAAGGCACATAGCCAGCTGAACTGAAAGCAGCAAAAATAATGAGATGATGACAAGCAGCTATACTTTGGAGACACTGCCAACATTACAGATGTACCATGGGCCTCAGTGTGAAAAGTGTCACAGGGATGTTGTCTGGACCAATTTTGCTTCAGAATAACCTGCTGTCACTTGTTTATAACAAACCTCATATGGAGCCAGAATAGCTGCCATACTCTAGCACTCTCCTGCACACAAGTAGTGAACTCTGATAAATACCACACCATCACACTGGGCCTACAATGAAGGCAGGCATGCCTCAGTTTTCATAAAGATACAGCAGCAGTCATTGCCTCCAAGCATTTATGAGTTTTAAATATGAAGGGACTGAGGATGACTCCCACAAAATTTGTGAAGTGCGCCCTTAGAGTTAAACACTTAAGTTCCACCAGAGGTGAGCCATCTCTTATAGACCTAGAATAAACAAAAGACACAGCCTTTCGCTGAGTTTAGTCATGTAGTATTTGTAAACTTAAAACCAAAATATTGTTACTTTTGGCATTTCAGTGGGGTCCTGAGCTACTTACTTTTCCATCTTCCAGCTTTTTTTGTTTAAAAAACTCCCCAAAACAAACAAACAAACAAAACAACGTAAGACACAGTGACTTTTCAGCTTACAACACAATTCAATCACACCCCTACAAATTCAAAACTGAAAAGGCAAATTTTCAATGCTGCACAAGGAGCTTTAATTTTGACACTAAATGCACAGATCAAAACTATGGTACGTTATGCTTACTACAATCTTTATTATGTTTACCTAATTGAACACCTGACAAGACTGACTAAAAATACACAGAAGCAATTTAGCCAGAAGTCACACAGTATGACAGCCCAGAGAGCAAGGAAAGATATTCTGGACCAAGCACCCCAGGTTTAGCCATCTACTGCACTGGTCTTTTTTTGGGGAGAGGGAGGGGAGGAGGGTATGATAATTTTTAATTTGAAAAAGACCTTAGAAAGCAAACAAATGAAGATAAAATATTTCAAGTGAAAAGATACATTCAGTATTGACAGTCTAGAGTAGCAAGAAGTCAAACGAGTATGCAATAAGGAGAGGTGCATGCTCTGTTTCTGAAGGGATGTGACAGGGTAAAAATCCTATGATAAGAAATATGCTGTATAGAATCAGTTTTGCACTTCTCGTGCCTCTAACTGCAATTTAAATAAGCTCAGCTTCATCTGTTTTAAGAAATAATCCATACCTGTATTTTGAACTTACAAACCCACTGTATGTTCAAACTTTTCTACAATTAATAGGTTTTTGTGAAAGCGAGCACACTACTGAAGTCATGATGGGCTTTGCAGCACCTCAAATAACAAGTGAATAACCATGTAAATTCTGAGGCAACTCACATATCCACATTGGAATTGCACACAGAGTAAGAACTCCAGTTGCAGAACAAGGCCAGGCTGAGCTCAAGCATAGCACATAAATGAAAGAAGTGATTCCAATCTCCAAAGTTAAAACTGTGTGTATGGCTTTGAAAATGACTGTCCAGTCTCCTACATGCAGGATCCAGCCCCTCCAACACAGGAATTGCTCTAACAGGATTGATGCTGTTCCACTGAAGTTAGAGTACTTGTGGAAGTGCGGTGTAACATGTGGCAGATCAACAGCAGCACAGCTGATTCAGCCCTGCAGGACTGGAATTAACCGCGCAGGCACTGCAGCCTGCAAGTCAGCTTGTTCTACCAGCCTGCCAACTTACGCTGCCTCCTGAAGCAGCTAAACATAAAGAGATTTTTCTCTTTCCTATTTCCCCCCCGCAGGGAGCACTCCACTGAACTCCACCCACTAGAGGCTTATGAATTGAGATGCTTACATTTCTGCCCCAGCCTGCAAAGGAAAATGCACATTTATACATACAGCTGGTTTCTTAAAGCAGCCCTCAGGGTGATGAGTCACATCTGTAGTAAAAGTTAATGGTTGTAATTATGGCTCAGTCTCAGAATCTGAAGCAGTTGACCTACATAAAAATGTCTATTTCAGCTATGAATCTATGACTTGGTGGTTCCACCTCCCCTTCAAATTTTTCCACTATAGGATACAGAACAAAGGCCTAATGCACATGGGACCAAGACCACAGCATCTCAGTGTAAACACAAGTTGTGTCTGGTTTTACTTAACAATCCACATTGAGTTTTTTGGAAGTGTTAGTGTTGTAAGACAGCAATCTGGCTGTAAGTCCCTCAAAGTTTCTTGGTAGATATGCCTGGCTGTAGTATTCTTTACTTCCTTTTAAAAAGAAAGACTGATGTATGTACTGCTGAAGAGCTGTAATGTGGAGGTAAATAGTTACATATTGATAGTGTGTCATGCACGGACACGCGCAAACTTGACACACGTATTCACAATGAGGTTGGTGCCAATGCAGTATCTGATCAGGCAGCTGATGAAGACGTCAGTTATCCGAACTCTACAGAATATTTTACATGTAAAGCTGATCCTTTAAGTTTAAAAGAATCCTTGAATACACAAGGATTAGTATACTAGTATCTCAATTCTAAGAAAACAAATGTTATGCAGAGTATTTGTGTTAACTTAAAAGTATCTTGAACAAATGCTTCAACTGATGATTTAATTCATAGTATTGTATTTATAGAAAATTTTTCAAGGCTTGCGGCATTCCTCGAGTGAAATATAAAGAAGAAATCCAAGCTAAATAAGTATCAACATCTCCTCCAGAGGAGCTAAATGTAAGAGCTGCAGAGTTAGTTCCCAAAGACCATGCAAACTCTGGCTATGTGGGAAAACAAATCAAACCATGGTGCCATCTCTAATGAAAAACAGAGGCAAACTCACCACAGACTCGAAGAAATGCACAGGCGCATTTTCCAAAACTAAATAGGGCATTTAACAACAAACAAAAACACAGAGCTGGAGCTCAACTTCAAAACCACATTGGCAGAGAAAGATGAAAACAGTTCTCTTAAATGGGTTGAAATTCTTCATTTTGCTTGTGCTCCTTGCCAATAACATTAATACCCAGCATGCCATCTCAGCACAACTATTGCTGATTTAACATTTAGCATTCAATTTAGAAATATGCTGTATATTGGACAGCCATGCTATGGACCAGAGTAGGCATTTCACTTTTTTTGTTGTTAAGGTAAAACAATCAGCTAAGGAAAAGATACTGTGTCCTCCCTTACATTCCAAAAAGAATGATGGCCAGGTAGTGAAAACTAATTCTTCCTCAAACAAACTATTTGTACAGTTACTAGAAACAGCAAAAAAAAAAAGTCAGAGCTTATTTAATGAAGACACAGATTTCATCAATCTCTTTTTTTAAGCTACTGTTCTTGACATAAGCATTGCAGAAGGTCAGAGCCATATACTTTTCCTAAAGTCTCTACCAGAAAGGGTCTAGGAGGAGACTATACTAGTCTCTACTAGAATAGGTCTTAGGGGCACAGAATATTAGACAAGATTTGGACAAAGAATGAAGAAAGAAATATGGCATCCTTAGGGATTGAATTTAAAGCTCCACACTTTCCTCTAAGACACATTCCTTGCATGAATCAAGCAACTACTCCAGTGTAGGAGCCACACTGTGTTGTGTACATTCTGTATCTCTAGGAATATGGAGAGCCCCAAGGACTGGCACAGCCACGGCAGCAGGAGTAATGCTGCCCCTAGGAATGCATTTTTAAATTAGGAAACTGTACTTGAGAGAAAATCTTCATTAGAAGATACAGCACGATTTTACATAATCGTAAGTGTTTGGAGAGAAATATTAAAAAAAAAAAAAAAAGGCAACAAAAAAAACCCACAAGCAAAAAGCTTTAACTAACTAACTCCTAAACCCATGGACACCCATCCCTCCTCAATTCCAGGGAAAATCAATTAAGATCATACAAACCTCACATCTGAAAAATCCATCAATCCTGAATTCTGTTGCAAATGGTTTTGACCAGATTCTGGCAGAATAGGAAATAAATTATACTAAAAGTAAGAAAAATCAACTCCCCCAGGGCCTCCTTGCTCAAATTTGGCTTGTGCTTGATGCAAAGGATCAAAATTTCTTTGCTTTACCTGAATCAAACCACAAAAATATGTTTTCAACACTAAAACCACTAGTAGAAAATACATGGTTTTAAATATGAGTGTTACTCTGTGTAACTGGCTGGTTAGGAGACAACTAGAGTTTGTTTTAAAGGGGAAAAAAAGCTACTACATATAAAGCAAAAAGCAGTTAAGACAAAGGAAAGTAAAGACATTCCCAAATAACTAGTTTCAGGTGCACAAGCAGAAAACACGGTAAGAATCACAAGTTCTACTAGAAGACGCATTAGGACCCCACTAAAGTTCCAGTATCAACACAGGCTGTAACTGATTTACTGCATGACACTCAAAAGGAGCTAACAACTCCCAGAGGTGATTTTCTGTCCACTAGAACAGAGAGGAGAGAGAGCATAAATAATCTAGAAAGCTTAACTATCTCTATCCCTGCTCTTTAAGTTATACACAAACAGCTTTGCCCTACTGGGCAGTCAGGATAATTTTCCCAAGTACTGAATTAGGATAACACTGTCTTTGACCCCTCCCCTACAATTATTTCACTAAAAAATCTACACTCCATGGATTTAGAAACAGATAGGATGCAAGTTGACATCTCTAAAAAAGGCACATTATAATACCAGAATTCTTGACCACTAGCAGGTAACTTTGACAACAAATCCTAGAAGAAAAGTGTACCATTTGGTTGGAAACCTTACTATAGAAACTAACATCTGCCATGTGCTTAATTGATATACAACAAAATTGCTTTACTTAGATGGAGCTGTGTCTCCTCCAGCTACTAAAAGTTAGGCAATAGTTTTGTCAGACTTATTCCACTTAACAGAACTAAACTAATAACAGACACATATAAAAAGGATAAGTATTCCTGCTTATTTTACTCAGCAGACCTGTAATGGTCCTGAACACTGAAACTGTGTTTCTTTACAAGGGGTAGGAGGTATAACATGGAGTCACCAACACTAATGGGGGTGAATAGCTGCTGTAGAAGTCTGGATAAGGATTGCTCAGTAGGAACCACTATACCTCCTTTTAAAACCAGTACTGGCATCATTTGTATATAATTACTTCTGTGGAAGAACTAGGAATAGGTATGAATGAGTTCAGAAAGTTATTTAAGCAACTTCAAGAAAGCACGAAGCCTTTTTAATACAAAAAGTGCAGAACTAGAGCACATCAGCCAGATATGGCCTACATAGACAATTGAACTGAATTCAGAAGTTGGTTTTTCTCTTACTTCTGGGTTGTTGGGGGTTGGTTTGTTTATTTGTTTACAAGTCACACAGACTCCAGTTCCTTTTAGCATTTTATAATTCTGCAATAGTTACAATAAATCTTCTGCTTTAAATATTACTTTTATCTTCCAGGGGCTTTCAATTAACACACAAAAAGTTTAAAGAATAAACTCCTGTCACAAGATAGTCTTGAGGCCCTTTAATTTTTCCTTTGTGAAATTAGAAGACCTATGTTGATGGAAATCACACACATTCTTACCAGCTGTGAGTATGGTTTTAGCACTCTGCACTATACTGGAAGATCTCACAATTCCTGAAATGCCTGAGGAGAGAAAAGCACACATATGTTACCCATCTTAGCAGTTTTGTGGGGATTTTTTTTTTACCCTCCAACATACACAAGTCAAATATTATTCCAGTTATACAATCAAGCCAGTCTGAAAGTAAAACACACACTTATGCTTAGAATGTTTGGTTTCTGCTCTGCTTTGTCATATTAATGGAAAATATTCCCTAAGCTATTTTAATTTATTTTATATATAACACACAGGAAAAAAAAACCCAAATCAATATTAAAACAAACAACAACCAGCAGGAATTGATCAAAGAAATGTATTTAGGGTCCCATTACATCTCTACTAAGATGATTAGTCACAAAGGATTCAGAGTTGCTTCATCTAAGTGCTGGTATATGAACATTCTAGAGCAGAGCAAATTATACTTCATGATAAATTCAATATGACATTGGGATTTTGCACTTCTCTGATCAGGTAGAGATATCACTATTGTGCAGTGCCTCTCTGGCTTTTCTAAATTACCAGCTTTTAAAGATAAGGCTCATTTGCCACTTTGCACTGTGCCACATTCAGTTCTCATTGTCCCGTGGTTCTTAGGTATTAATGGAACAGTATCTAAAACTTTAAAACGGTTTTTTTCAGAAGTATTGATATAGTTTCTTAACACATAAAAGCATACTGATATGTAAAAACATACTGCACGTTACTAAATACTTTAAAAAAAAAATGTAGAAGTGCAGTAGTCTCAGAGTTAGGCTTCCAAACTGAAAGATGTTATTCTGCATTAACAACCTAGAATATTATTTCAAATGTTTTTAAACCCTTCTTTCAAAGCTACTTCCATAATGAAGAACAAAGTTTAGTGTAATCCATTAATAAGTAAGAGGGATACAATGTTCCACTGAAAATAATTCAAGGGGTAGGGAGGGGAAAGGAAAAAATCATATTGATCTAGCAAAATATCTAGGGATAATGCAATTCAGATTGAGTAATCAGCTTTGTCTTGCAGGATTCCCAAATGGCTTGTCCTGGCCTTTGCACCCGGAGTGATGAATTAGGAAAATCTTTTGGCTACAAGAGTGAAAGAGGGGTTTTGATTTGTTCTCCTAAGAGTTTAAACTGCTTGGCCTGAGAAGACCAGATCTATTCAGTGTTTTGATACGGAACTGCTGCACCACTGTGCACAGTCACAGCCACGCCTGCAAGACCCTACATAAACACAACCACAAGGATAATGAGCTCAGGGTGGGTAACTTGGAGCTCTGAAATCATGTGCAGCTCACAACACTGCTCCCGGATTCAGCTTTTATCCTGTTACTGTTGCAGCCCAGCACAGAAGGTGCCAGAGGCTGTCATGAAAGAGCTGGACACCTCAATGTCCAGATGCAATTCATCCTATACTGCCAATGGGGAACTGCAACTCTCAGAAGCTTTACTTCCCCAAACAGAAAACAGCCTAAAAGCTCCCTTAGCAGTTGGAGAGTTGCTACTGGCTCCCAGGCATATATATAGGGAACTTTTGCTGTGCTTAAGGATCTTGCAAAATTTGCTACCTGGAACTAAAAATGCATCAAGTTCTTTAAATATGTAAAAGACTTCAAGTACTAAACATTTTCCTTTTTCTGCAGCATCATAAAAACACTGATGTCTGCAGCATTAGCTTTAACTTGCTCTTATGACATAATCTTGCCTCAGAGCAGCTGTGATGATGAGACGCACCTCAATCTTCTTCCTTAAACTTGAGTTCTCTGCCAGAGCTCACATGTCTGGACTAACCAACATGACTGGGAAGGGTAGTGTCAGCAAGACAGAAAATCAGCTTATCCTTGCAATGTGTGACTGGTAGGATACACAGCTCAGTATTTTGATGAAATTATGCCTAAAGGTGTAAGCACCCCAGAGTTAGATGGTCTAAGCAGGCCACACTAATCCCTAAAGACTGTCTCTTTCAGGACCCAAACCAAAACATATCTTCCTATATCAGTAGGAATGCTATTTGCTAGTTTTTCAGATAACCTGTTTGCAATCAAAGAAATCCAAACCCATGTTTTTAAGAAGTATATCTCATCATTAATCTCTTGGGTTTTTTCACCCTTCTCTTTAAACCATCCTTCTGAAATAGAAAAACATATACAACAGATTTTTATCTCTATTGTGTCTTAAAAAAGATTACAGACACTGGTTAGGCCTACCTTGATGCACTACAAATCCACAGTCAGGGTCGTGGGCAACTTGCAGTAAAATTTCTTCCACATCTCTGTTTTTTCCAGGAGGGTTTACCAGAGAAGTTATCTTTTGTTGCAGAGTCTTTGGTAAAGCCATTAGTTGTGTAAATTGACCTTCTGGACTTTTATCAATCTGAATGTTATAAAAAATAAGACAGAAAAAACCCATTCAGTTCTCTTTCTTAAAGAAGTCGGAAAATTCTTCTGGCTATCTCTGACCTCTGATAAATCTCTCTCAGAACCCAATCTATTTCACTAGTACAAGTAATGGACATGGCTAATAAAAACTTCCCAAGATGGGGAAATGTGGTTACCTCAGTTCTGAACCCGACGAATAATTCAATGCAAAGATGATAATTTTTATTAAAGACAAACATGATCTTCCTTTCTCTGCAAGTAACTTTTCATTGAAACTGTATCTTTTCTGTTCTATCCAATTTCCTTTGGAAACAGAAGTACACTACAATTAAAAAAAAAATTCCCAAAAGACCACTTAGCTCAGTTTCTTCTGCCTGAATATAATCAAACTGTAGACACACACATTACAAGTTTAGTTTGAAAACCATTTTCTCTGCTTTAAACTCAAACCACATCTGGTTTGTATAATTTGAAGAAAACATTCATTCCACATCTTCCAATCTAAATCAGAAATTCAAGGACCTTTTTTTGAATACAATACCAACATACAAGCTTGTACGTATTTATACACAGTGTAAGCACAAACACTGAAAAATGCATGATGGAGCAGATCTCTCCAAAACTGGAGGAAAATATGAAGAGCTCAATTCCTCCCACACAACATTTCAGACACTTCATGGAGACATCAGACAGGAGTCTAGTTCCCCCATACACTCCCTTTTGTCAGTGTGGAGAAAATGATCTCCAGATGAATCACTACAGAGGCAGCCGACGATGAGCAGGCTCTGAACATTATGTGGGAGGAATCCATGCCTGAACCAAAACTGTGAGAATGAGTGTCTGTCTTCAATTGGTTTTGAGAAATCTTTCAAGAAAGACTTTTCTCTGTAGCTCTGAAGATATATACTTGGAGAAGGGGGTTCTGTTCTGCATTAAACTGCACTCCTGAGAGCAGACATCCACCTCAGTCTGGAGAATAATCACACCAAGGTGTGAGCAATAGAATATTAAAGCACCTTGCTTCATATCAACAGTGAAACAATGGCATTTAATGAACAGCCTTGATGACAATTGTGGAATTATGGACAGATTTATTATCCAACAGCATATTTGCAGTATGCTATCAGGATTTGTTTAAAGGTAAAACAACAGGAAGTATTATTGGAACTAGCCTTTTTCTTGAAGAAAGCATTACTGATCCTTTTCAAAATTAAGTATTTCTTCCACTAAACTGTTGAAGAGCACACTGATAAGAAAACATGGAGACAACTGCAGTGTAAGACAGATCTGCCTATGCTGTACTCCAAAGCGCTGCAGTACAATTTTTTACTGTACTCAAGTCTGCTTCAAACTGTACTTACATCAGTTTCTAACAAAGACACATCCTAAAAGGAGGCATTTGGGAGACAATTACCAAGGCGACTTGAGGACAAAGAGTCCATGAGACAACCCGTGCTATTTGTAACTTCATGTTGAAGTTTATATCACACTTGAATATTCACAGATGGACATACAAACTACAAGAGGAAAAATTGCTACTGGACCCCTGACAGTGGCATCTCTCCCCTAATTTCACTGTTATACCAGAAAGATGGAATTCAAGATACTGATCATTTTGGATTTCCCAAATACTCTGGATAAAAATGGTATAGGATGGGTATTTAAAGATAATGCCAGAATTTCACTTGGGTTTAGTCAGCTGATCTGCACAACTACCACTTTATGCGTTTTTTTGTGAGATGCAGTTTTTGATTGTGGAAAGTTGCACCTCTGATTTACAGCCTAATCTTTTTAACAAAAACCATATGTTTATTCATCACTTCCTAGACTGTTGTTTCCATGTGGTAGTCATTAGAACACACATTTTACAATGATCTTCTCTTGTTTTCTTGCTAGGGCTCTAGTTCTGTGCCTATACTCAAAGAAAATGAGCAGTAGTTACTACATATGCAGAGACTGGTATTTAAGGCAAATCTTCTGGTTGCAGAATTAACTAAACAACAGAAACATAACAAATAGCAAGTACAGTGACTAAAACTGCCTTCCTTAATGCATGGCATAATTCCTGCCTTCTGTCAATATGATAAAGCACTTCCACCTGCTTGTTTTAGAAATGTTTTGAAGAACACTTGCCTCTAGCCTTCCCAGATGGTGCTTATATACCACTTGAGGGCAGTCCTGTAATATGTTACTGTACAGCTTCTGAAAATGGGGAATATTGGGTTTCACTATGTTCTGCACTTTCGATCTGTCTTCTCCTATTATCATTCTGAAATCACCTAGTCAAGAAAAGAGAAACAGTTAATTCATTAGGAAAAACCAAAACCTCAAAGAAGGAGAATACAACAGAAATCCATATAGTAAAAAGCTCTAGATGACTCTCTGTCATCTAAAACTTTACTCTCCAATTCTACCAATGCCTATATAATTGACAATAAGAGTCACCTTCTAGTCAAAAAGCTATTAAAATATCTTCAAGCACAGAAAATATGTGCTTGGAGTCAAATATTGTTATGTGGCCTCTGATATGCTGTAATATCATCAGCCCATATGTCTACATTTTCACTTGGACAACAAAGTAAGTCCGGCTGCCAAGTGGCAGTAGCAGTTACATTCTTTGCAACGATACATCCATTTCAACAGATTGCTAAACAAACTGACCAGCTCTAATACTTTGTATCTACAAACAAATAACCTCAATTTTCCAATATTGAGAGAAAATAATTGTCTCTGCACTTCAAGGGCAGTACCTGAAGTTCGCCTAATGGCAGTCATGGTAAGATTAGGGTATTATCTTTTCCTCTTAGCCATGTATTTTGTTATTAGTCTCAAAAAGCAACCGCTTTTAACACCACTGTTACATCACTGACCTTTACACATTCTCTTTTGATACATGACTGAAAAGTTCCAGAGAGATTAAGTGAAAAGACAGCTAGTATGGAATAAAGCATTCCACTTCCTCAGTTAGGTATTAGCCCGGTAACTTCCTGGGCTTCTAACCAGGAGTTAGAGGCTCAGTGCAGTGTGTATCAACAAACAAAATTCTGAAACAATTTATTTTCCCACTTACCACATTCAGGAGATAAATGTTATTGAAAGATGGGAACTTGCTAGCCTTACTTACTTTATTTCAATTTATGCCAAGCCACAAAACAAACACTTTGCATATAAATGATACTGACTCACTGATCTCAAAAAATGTATAAAAAAATAAAGGATAAACATTTTCTAAATTCAAGCATGAACAACCCTTTTCAGCAGTCTCCAAGGAGACTAATTAAAGTAACACCTAAAATCAATTTTATCTACTAGTAGTATACCCCCTGAAAGACTTAACAAAATGGCAGCAAAAAAAAAATATCCACAAACATATAATCAACAGCCTTTTCCTTGAACATTCCCAACTGGGAATCTTACTGCTTTAGCTTTGTTCACATAGCAGAGCCAATTTCAACATCTTACAGCATAGTAACTGATCTCCCATGTTTCTGTTTAATTGCACTGTTTCAAAAACTACATAAAAAAGTATCTTGGTCACTAGTGCCCACCAAGAATGTAATGCCATTGCTGGGCAGGTGTCAGGTGAACAGGTCTGCAGCCCTGCAGCAAACAGCCTTGGCTGGCAATCTCATTGTCAGCACCCTCTTATTGTCACTTTAAAACAAGCAACAAGTCAGAAAAAAACTACTATGGAAAAGCTGAAAAAGCTGCAATCTAAAGTGCCCAGGGAAGTATTACATAAAGAACAATAACACTCCTCAGTATAGCCAAGCTGCAGCTTATAACCTCCACCTGCACACCCGTGATTTTTTAAAGCCGAACTTGTATTTCTACAGAAGCAAAGGAAGTGCTGCAGAAAGGAATCAAACTTGTTCACAGTGATTTCAATAAGGATATCAACATTTAAAAAGCAATGCTGAATTAAATCGTAACAACTAAATCTCACAATGAAGAGCCATTTGCAGTAGTTTCCTCAATTGTTTTCCATACCCATTTCCTAACTAAAGAAAGGAGGAAATTCTCCTAGCAAATAAAAAAAAAAGTCAACAAATACTACCCAGGAGGTGAATGTTAAATATACATTGAAGAATCATAATCAGGATCCTAAAGTTAATTAAATAAGAACCTTAAACACATCATACTCAAAAAGTAAGAGATGACAAGGTATGAGTCAGATTACCAGATGACTCCACATTACACTGAGAGTGAAGAGAAATTTTTTTCCAAGGTTTTGAAACACTAAACCAAAATACAATCCATACAAACAGAAAAACCCCACATTATTTCATCATATTCAGCCACTCATAGTTAGCTGTTCATAAATCAAGCAGGTAAAAGAAGCTCTGTTTAGGTGCCTACACCTATTTCCTAAGAATAAGCCCAATCAGTCTCTTGGAGTTGTTACACAACACAGCATTCAGATATAATTTTGGAACATGCAGCAGTGTGGGCCCAAAGCAAGAAGGCAAATGACTTATTTACACATGAGACTTCCAACTGTGGTACAACAGCTCCAACTACAGCTTTTCTCCTCAGTGACTTTAGACATCACATACTAACCGGAGTAGGAAAGTCCTGCAATCTGCATATAGAGGTCTTCTTCAGAGAAACTTTCTGGTAACATGAGAAAGGCTGCTGTGACTGCACTCTTCAGGTTGCTAACAAGAGCAGCTTGCAGCTTGCTATTCTCATTCTGTGTCAGTATTTTCACCTGAAAAAGCAGAGCCATTGGAAGGAAGACTTCAGGAAAGTGCTACTGAAGATGGAACTAGAAATGTTACTCAATCCAGCATGAAAAACAAATAAGAAATTTATTTAAAATTAGATCTTATTAGTATGGTATAATAAGAACTAGTGTCCCCTTTTGTTTACACTGTGTGAGAAAGAGGAACATCTTTTTAAGAATTAACAGTCTGCTAGAAAAGGCTGTTTTTACAAACAGGTTTGGAACTGCCATATGTTACAGCCATTAGCCAATCTCTGAAGAGCTATTCACCTTTTCATATTCACAAATTTA
Organism: Oxyruncus cristatus; assembly: GCA_013399855.1. NCBI lineage: Eukaryota > Metazoa > Chordata > Aves > Passeriformes > Cotingidae > Oxyruncus > Oxyruncus cristatus. The sequence continues at coordinate 157,222 of VXAY01005869.1, forward strand.
ACACTGAACAAAACAATAAATAAGAATGCATCAACAGAAATACTTCATACGTGATTATGCAATAAGAAAAAAGACCACTGTCACACTGAAAGAGAACGGAACACCAAAGAGGTAAGTTTTCATACTCATTTTCATCCTTTTTTTTTAAGAGAGGACTCCCCTATCAAATGCTCCAAGTGGTTTCTCAGACATTTCTTGTTCTCCTAGAAGAAGAAGGGTTTTATTTTTGCACTTTGCGTGAGAAGAATGTGAACTCAACGGAATCTTCACATATACACGAAGTACAGATTACTTTAATGCTTCTACGTGTCACAAGAAGTATTTGTTTTTAGGAAACATTTAAACTGTTCAAGAGCAACTAGAGAAACCAGTCACCTAGGATATGGAAATACGCTGGAATAAAAAGCAGATCTTTGATAAGAACGGAATATAGAAACAAGCCATTATAGAACATCAGACAGACCCAGTCACCCTGGTTTACAAGACAGCTCTATAACTGTGCTCTCCCAGGAATACGTGCTTGTTGTCAGCTTCTGTCTTTTTCAAGTGTCTTGCTTATAAAAGGCAGCTTTTTAAATATTTGTTTACCCTAAAATACCTTAAAATGCAAACGCCCTGGCAGTTATGAACAAAGGTATCCCATTTATTCTTTCTCCCCAAAAGCCCATTCACACAAAAAGGAGTTGCAGTATTACCTGAAATTCTGTCCCCCCATATAACCTGAAACAGCTAAGGGACCCTTTCAAGTAACTATTTTTCTTCAGGAATGTAAATACCTGTTAATCAAAGGGGGAAAAACCCAAAACCAAACCCAGATTCAATAAAGAAAGTATGACAACCAGACATAGCTGCTACACACAATTCTTACCACATAAAGGACACAGCCAAAGCAATGTCAAGGCTGGCATTACTGATATCCAGAACATAATTTTTAGTTATGGCAAAATCCTTAAGAGGCATAAAACTGGAATAATGTCTGATTTTGATATGATGGTGAATGCAACAGTACAGAGGTTACTTATTTCAATCATTCTGCACTATTTATTTATTTCCTTTAAAGCCATAGGAGAAGGTTACTGGATGCATAACAGACTTGCCCAAGTAGTTTCAATAACTAATGCTGGTCATGGGGATGAACTAATAAATGTATGTTCATAACTTGCTGCTACAGGGAATCTCTAAGGAAAGACAAGAGAGAAGTCTGTGGCACTGCAAGCACTCATATAGGCGCTTACACCTTAGGACAGCCCTGGAAATAGCACCACATTATGGACCTGTTTTAAGAACACCACAGTTACAGCCTTTTAAAATGTGAAACTCCAAAGAGATCTTATTCCTCCTTATGGAAGACCACAGGAATTTTTTCCAAGGAAAACAATATGATAGGCTTCAAAATCTGCATGCCTGGAAACACCGCAGTGGTGATAAAACTAATTTATGAACAAATTTTAAACAGTTCAGAGAGCTAAAAATCTCCCAGGAAGTCAGAGTGCAATAGTTATCACCCTGGTACGAAAGGATGGATGTTGATTCTTGGAGTAAATCTGAAAGAGCACCAAAGTTAAGGAAGGCTTTTTCACAGTACAGGGAACTTATAATTGGAACTATTCACTGTACCATATCACAAATAAAAGTAGCAGCAAATGCAGTTACACTGAAAATAGCTATTCATAATTCATTGTTAATGTGACATTCAGGAGTCTTCCTTCAGTTATTTTTCTCAAAGTATTAAGTTTCACTCTTTATGGAGATAACAGCTGCTCTGACCTGTATCATGCTACAATATGTCTCTGGAGATAGAGAAAAGCCAATAGTGGTGAGACAATCTATTCAAACTTTCACTCCAAATTTTTATTTAAAAGCATAATTATCTTCTGTTCCAAGACCTGAAGAGTTCTCCTCTCCTTCTCACCCTCTCGTCTTAACAAATTTTTCCTCAGCACTGCTGCCACCCACTGAAACCCCACTGACTAGAGAACTCAAAAAGCAAAAGCAAACACCTCCTATTTTTTATGACATAAACACAGCGGAGAAAAACACGTGTTTAACCCATAGTTCAGTTATAAATACTTTAACAATACAATGCACTAGACAGTAACTGCATAGCAAAGCAGCTTTCATCTTGAAAGATTTCCATTATTTAACCACATTAAATTTTGGTGGCCCCTATAGTCTGTTATGAAAGGCACAGAATACATTTAACATTAAAGAAACTTTGCATTAATATAGTCCAATTACCCAAGATTTACTACAGGCAGAAAACTTTTATTAATATACTTACCTTTGCGGGTTTTCCTCATCACACAGAATGTCATTAAGGACTACATTTCACTTCCTTTCTGAGAGATTATCCCTCCAGGGCTACACCTCTGAATCAGGGCACATTATTTGTTTAGTAATGATATATCCTTAACAGATAAAAGTAAAACTACAATTGATAATTTTCCAGCCCTGTAATTTCTTACATTTCAAGACAGAAAACTGAACAGGTGAACAGTTACCGGCTTTTGTAGGCGCCCAGCAACATAGAGAGTCTTCCAGTGAAATAAATCATCAATCAGGATATCAGTGCTAATTACACCATATTTTATCATCTAGGAAAAAAGCAAAATAAAGACTTTTGAAAAAACGTACCTATACCTTTTTCACTACATGAAACTTACTACTTCCTGACATAACTGTCATTCATTCTAAAGAACACACACCTCCAATAAAAAACTGGATGCATACCAGTAAAACATTTGTATGTTTTAATTAACACAGGCAGTAAAAGAAAAATTTCCTACTTAAATGCAAACTTCTGGAAAAAAAAATGGAATGACTAGAACTCTAAGATCTTATCTAGAATCAAAGCTGCAATGAAGGCTCCAGCCAAATGTTACAATATTTTGATTAATCCACAGTATCCTTTATGATATTGAAAATACTCATGAAACAGTTTGTCAGAGATCTACAACTTGCTGGACACTTGCTGGACCACTTACCTAGAATTATCAATTACACCCAAGGTCAGGACTGTCAACACTAAAGAACACAGGTGTCAATTCCAACTTGCTATGTTGCAATTTGCATTTTATGCCAAACAAAGAGTAAGAATCCACTTTGCTGCTACTACTACGTGGTCCACTGCTGAAGGGCCTGTTTCCCCAGAACACACTGTACCACTACCAAAGCTAGAAGACAGCAAGTAATAAGGAATATAAATCCAGTTTCTAAAGTGCTTTAGCTCTAAGTTCCAAACATTCCTCACACTTTTAAGGTGCAAGAGCAGCTGCTGTGTTTGCATTTTAATTAAAATACTGTTTGTGAAGCAGTTTTGAGACAGAAATATAGACGATACCATGAGTTAATCTACAGCTACAATCTACAAGACTGGCTTCCTGAAATTTGCTTTAAGCTAATCATTTCAATACTTCACATAGACAAATATTTTACTTAATTTGTACTTGTATGAAGAGTACTGGTACTTACCCTACCATTACATGGCACTAAAGTGTTGTAGTAAATTCCCGCTCCGTAGCTCTGTATACTAGTTATCTGGTTTGGCCCCAAAAATTTTAGGAAGGAATAATGACTCCTGTTCTTTAACAAATTCATCATATGCCAGGTCACAGAATCATCAACAGCAAATACAAAATCCAGCATATTGTTCTGTGGATGAGGAGAAGAGTGTTGGGGTTTATATGTCAAGAAGTAGCCAATATTAATCATAATAATCTAAGATATACATAATCATACTAATCTAAGATGTACATAGTATCAAACTTCCAGCTAATAATGTTTCACAAGAAAAATATAATAATAAAGCCTAAAACACAAGCATTACTGCCAGATACAGCTTAAAGATTCAGATAAAGTTGTGTTTTCTTGTCTGTTTAGCAGAGACTACTCAAAATTTTCCTGTCCTGGTTGTGACCAAACTCCAACCCTCCAAAACAGAAGAGCAAGTGTAAGATCTCCACCACCTTAATTCACAGCTCATGGAACAGCTGACTCTGCTAATGAACAGGACTTTTGGCAATTTGCAAGGCCATGAGTTGGGGGATGTGGGCAGATAAAGGCACCTGAGAGCTCGCAACAAGTGCATTTCTAGCATATTCCTTTGTTTTTGACAACAAAACAATCCAAACTCCAAAGATTTCTGGTGTGCAGTGTATGTACTGCTCTTCTGGAGAAACCAGTGCATACCTTGCCTGCACACAAGACAGCACAAAAGCTCAGAACTCATACCTGCAACACACCACTGTCTAGAGGGATGTTGCTTCAAATTCCCTAGGACTGCCTCTCTGTGGCTTAATTGTGGGTAGCATCTCAGCTAACCCATTAATACTACTAAAAAGATAATCTGTTTGCTACCTTTTTTCCTATTCTTTTGTGTGATGATGAGATGCTGTTAGAGCTCTGAAATTCTTATTATCCCCGTTTAAAGAAAGCGAGGAACATTTAAAGTCACATTTGTGGAGAGTGCTTAGTAAGTCAAGCCAATAACGAGCAATACTGCTGATTAACAATTTTAAAAAGGGTGAACACAAAAAAATGAATAAAAAGAAACATTATTTCCAAGCAGTTGACCCCCAAGCAATGAGGAAGCCCCGAGACTGCCACTTCAGTGTGGCACTGTATTTTCAATTCCCCTCATAAAGTGCACAGCAGGTTGCACAAGCTATAATTCTCTTTAAAAACGGCAGTAAATAACCTGACACACAGGACTGAAGGGGACCCCGAGCCCCTCACAATGGCAAACCCACTGCCGGGACCAGCGCGGGGCACGGACACGACCCCGTACGGGATTGGGATCTTCGCCCCTTCCCGTACGCAAGCCGCAGCCGCGGGGCCGGAGGCGGCTCCAGGTAATGCAGAGCCCGGCACGCCCAGCACAGGGCCGCGGGGCCCGAGCGCTCACCTCGCCGTGCTCGGCCGCGGCCCCCGCCTGCCGGAACCCCCCCGAGCCGTAGGCGAAGGCCAGGCTGAGCTCCTGCGGGAAGTGTGCCAAGACCCGCCGGAACTTCACGGCCGAGCTCGACAGCACTGGCAGCGCCATGGCCGCGCCCCAGAGTCCGCGGGCCCGGTAGCGGGAGGAGAGGCCGCGGCGGGGCTGGCGCTGCGCCGCACAGCGCCCTCTGCAGCCCGGCGGGGGCATGGCGGGCTCGGCCCCGCGCAGAGGCAGACCCGCCCCGGGCGGCACTGAGGGGGCGGACACGGCCGGGGCTCCTGGCAGCGACACGGCCAGGGCTTCCGCTAGGGTCTCCTCAGGGCTCCCCTCAGGGCTCCTCTCGGAGTCCTCTAAGCGCTTCAGTCACTGCTCCCTCAGGGTCCCCTCAGGGTTCCCCCGGAGCTGTGCTGTCCCGCCGAATTGAGCGGCCCTGGCACAGCGAGCTGATGTTCAGCATGTGGGTTTCACATTTAGTCTTCCACCACCCCTTTTTCAGTTTAATGTTTTTTGGTAGTCACAATTTTGTGCATATTCTTCGATTATTTTTCCTCCTCTTTCCTTTTGTATTATTATTTATCTTTTTTAGTCATATTTTATACTGTTCCAAGGCTTTCCTCAGAAATTATCACCAACATTGCCGTTCTTCACACATCCCCCGTGGAACACAAACACAAAGCCCACAGCATTTAATCATCCTGGTTGTGCTCAGGGTTGCTTCACGCTCTCCTCGTGCTGAGCCTGGCTTAGTTTGAATGTTCAAGTCCTACATAATAAACCTGTCTGAACTCAATGAGAGTGCTAAATGCATAAAAGTGGCTCAGGAAACTGAAGCGTGTCTTGTTCCCTCATGATTTTATGCTTCCCTGAATCTAGTTCCCAAAGATCACGTTTTATCGTCCTATGGTTTGTGGCTTTCAAAATACCTTCTTTGCTACTATAAAGAAGTCTAATTTCATTAAATCAGAATAGAAGCTAAAGGTCTTTATATTGTTATGGATGGTATTGCCCTAGAATGCACTTATTCTAACAAGGAAAAAAGGGGAAGCTTGTTTGAAAATTAACAGACTGTTAACCTTTCAGCGAAGTTATACTGTTGACTAATATTAAAAAATAAGGTAATAAATTATCTAATTCTTGAGAGGGTATGACATCTGGAACTTTTTTGCTTGAGTATTTGTGTATTAGAAAAGATCTCGGGAAAAGGTTGCTTGAGTATTGCACAAGTGTCCATCTCAACCCTGACCTTGCCAGCTCAAACCCTCTCCTTGGGGCTTCCAAGGTGGATTTTGTTCATTTAATTTAAACCTCTTATTTTCCAACTTTCCTATAACCCTGTTCTTTGCTGGTCTTCCTTGACTGTCTATTACATATTTTAGACTAAATTTAAAGTTTGCTTCTTGCATCTACTACTAACATTTAAATTGGTTTTGTTTCCAATAGCGGAGTTAGTTTTTGAGACTAATAGCTTGTGATCTGGTACAAAATTCAGAGCTGCTCTGAAAGTTTATGTGGAGATGTTATGTATTATACTGATTTTGAACTTGGCCTCTAATCTGTTTTTCAGTGGAACTTTTGCTTTGCTGACTTTGGTAATAAAGTCTGCAAACACCAGGTCTTCAGTTGGATTTAAGAGTTTTAGCCAGCACTGCTGTTGAGGGGAGCAGTTTTCTTCTATCCACTTTTATCAGTGTAGGTGTTTGTGTGGCTGCATATCAGAACAGATTGGGGAATTGATGTGGGTTAAAACCAACTGTTTTGGGTTGTTGGGATATTTAAACCAGTCTAGTTTTAAGCAGGTCACCAGTGTTCTTTACCACACATGTTTGTGCTGGTACAAGCAGGGGAGATGATAAGATTTCTTCTGTTGACAGCGCTGGTTCAAAAGATATAAGTATTTGTTCTGGGGTTTTTTAACAAAATTTTCACACTTAGAATCTTGACTGGGATGGAGTCCATGCATAAAAGTTGTGTTAGGAAGAGTACAATATTCTGTATGTTGCACTGCCATCTTTTACTTTTATTCATTCTTTTTCAGCCAGGTAAATTCTAATACTTACTGCAGTATGTTTCTCATGAGAGAGGACCATTTTGTGGCAATAAAATATGTACTTTGAATAGCCCCCACATAACTAGAAAGCTTATCTGCAAGTGTGGTTTTTGTTTCTACCTTGCCTCTGTGTTCTCCAGCTCCTCAGAGGGAAGGAGGCTCACAGAGTCTGACTCTATACAGTGTCTGAATTCCAAGATATATATCATATCTTCCAGCACTGGATCTTCACAGAGTTATCTTCAGTAGACAATAACCATTTTCACTAAGTTAATATGGAAATCTGAATAGTTACAGTCTGTCAGTCCCTGAGCTGATCTAGCAATCTGGGCTCAGCTCTCCTGTGCCTTTATGGATCAGTGGTTCTTCTCCGCGGTACCAGAAATGCCATGGTTCAGGAGGTGGTGAGTACCTGACTCGGGTGCTACTGCTGCCCAAGGATCGGCTCATTCAGTTCTTCTCTGCTTTTGCCTTCATGGATCTTTCTCCAGTAAAACTGACAATTTTGTGTCCTTTAGTTTCTGAGTAGTGGGGAATCTGTCCTACCTTTACATTGCATGTGCCTGTTGGAGGTGGCAGTCTCCTATGAACATGGAGTTGCTGCTTCTTGCCTGTAACCTTTATAAATAAAGAGTAATTTTCATTAAAAAGTGGCAACATCTGAATCAGAAGCTCATATTGCTCCTTTTAAATTTCTGTGTGTTTCTGTGATTGGACTATTTTAAATTCTCCATCACTTCATATTTTATTTATTTAAAGCATGGATTCCATTAATTGTTGCTGGTGCAGCTGCACACACATCTGAATTGGCTTGCTGTTTGTATATGCTAACAACTAAATACCACCAGATGTCCTCTGTTTCTCTATCCGATCTGAATTACCTCCTGGAGATCCTACTCTGGATTTGAAAATGTTGATTTTAAACAAAAAACAGGAGCGGGGGTAACACACAAACCTTTTTTATCAGCTTTGAAGAGGTTGAGGTGTGAAGCCACTTGGAAGTGTTAGGAGATGTGCACTGTTTGTTGCACTTTGTTAGTATAGATTTCTCCTCACTCCCCCAAGCTTACCTGTGCCCCTGTGACTCACCAATATCTAAGGGATTATTTTCCAGTGAAGCAGATGGATATTTCTAGTTGTCTCTTCCAGACTTGTTGCTGAAACCAGTTCAGCCATCACCACACAAAGGCTTACCCTTCTCTTGCTGAGAGATTATTAGCAGGCAGCAGTTACAATCAATCAACAATGGATTTTTACTAGGCAACAGTAATAGTCAAGATAATAGAAATAAAAAGGGGCATAAAAGTTGGTTAAGTACCAAAATTTGTGGGTTTTCTTCTTGCCTTGGTTCTGTCTGCTTGCTTTTTCTAGTCAGGAAGAGGTTTCTGTGACAGACTGGCAACGTGTGAGAGAACATATTTTTACAAAGCAACAGATCACTCCGTGGGAAGCAGTGAGACACTGTGAAATGGAAATCGTGCTGTGCCCTTGCAGGTTGTGCACTGCAGGCTGCTCCACCTGGGGCCAGGGAGTTTATTTGTCCTCAGCACCCTCTGAGCTGAGGGGAACTGACCTCTGTTAGACCAATTATCCCGTGTTGCCAGATGAAATGCCATGGGAGCTGCCATGTTTCTCCAAAACTCCTGTTTTGGAGAAGTGATCAATAGCACTGTCATTCTTCATCCTTTAAACTCATATACCGCCTTAAAACTTTTAGGGAGGTTGCACATTATTTTATGTACAAAAATGTATGTCTCTTTATAGGAGTTAAGACAAAGCCACATTTTATGGGTTTTTTTCCTCTCTGTGGAGACATCAAATGGCAACAAATGAGGGTGTTCCCTTGTGCCATTTTTAGATGGAACAGGTAGAATCTCTAGGTTATCCCCAGTTCAATACTTTCTATTTCAGTTGTGTACTCCTGAATTATTAACAGCCCTGGCTCTGGAATGGTAACAGAACTCCAGCTCTATTCCCAGCAGCATTAACCTAGAGCCGTACCAGATGGTGGATCTTTTCATCATCATGGCTACGCTTCGCAAACGAAGATTTGGGA
>VXAY01005875.1:0-37323 GCA_013399855.1 Oxyruncus cristatus
CGAAGCTTAGCCATGATGATGACGTTGTTCCCGACTCCTTTTGGACTGAGAATCTCTGCTTCTCCTGAAGGTAGTCTGGCCTGCATTGGCCTTGGCTATGGATGATGAGGGTTGCACATACTATTTCAGATGAGGCCAATGTCTTCTGCAGCATCATTCGCTCCTGTTTCTTCTGGGCAAGTCTTGCTTGGTGCATATTTTGATTACATTTGCTTTTCTTGTGACTTCTATCACTGCTTATGGTCCTCTGGGGTCAATATGAGACAAAAGGTCTGTACTGTGACTATTTCCGGCTTTGTGTCATCAGCACAAGTCACTGGCACATTTCATTTTTATGTGTCGTCATTGAAAACATTAAAAACCTTGGTCCCTTGAGCCATATAATTCTCCTTTCAGCACAACCTCTGTGCAAAGTTTCCTTATGCAGATCATAACTCCTGTGCCAGTTTTTTGTCATCTTCAGCTCCACTAGTAGCTCCCTAGTAAGTTGTATTCTGCCCTCTCCTCCCCTGGAAAATGGCCAGATGGCTATGTCACTGCTGGGATCACTTGTTCTCCAAGTTCTCAGGCAGGATTGTGATCCACAGGTTTTAATATAAAAATTCCTGTCCCTATCCCTGTGGTTGCTTGCCCTGCTTCTATCGTAGCTTTGGGATGCAGAGGGAAAACTGCTGCTGAGTGGCACATTTCGAACTCTCTGAATTTTGCTCCTGATACCTCAGATGTGGTGATTCACATGCCTTGCTCCCCTCTCTCTGCCTTCACTGGAAAAGGCGGCAAAGCTTTCATTTTCTTTGGAGGCCATGCTCAGAGCTCGTGGGTGTCAGCTTTCCATCACCACTGCCTCAGCCTGACTTGGTAATTCCGGCTTTTCCTCTCCAAGCCATTTGCTGATCCATCCTTTTTCCCTCCTCACAGTGGGGCTCTGCTCCTTGCCTGCCTCTTCCCAGGGTGGGGGCTTATCCCTGAGGCCCCGAGGGCATCTTCTCCTGGAATTCCCATCCCTCGTGGGTTTTGTCCCGAAGAAGCAACACCCAGTGGGTGACTGTGGTGTTGTGTGCTACTCCCCAGGGGAAGAGCTCTGGGCAGGAGCCGTATCAGGAGGTGGGATGGAAGAGTTGGGATTGAAACCGGTCGACCCAGATCAGCTGAACCTCGGTGTGGATACGTCGCGATCGGGTTCTGTCAGGACGTGCAGGATAAAATCTGAATGCCTAATTTAACTTTGGCAGAGCCAAGCTGGTGCAGACCAGCTGAGCTTTGTATTAATGAAAACATGAATGTTTCCTTCTTTCCTGCGTGCTGGGGAAACGGGGTCACACGGTGCTAATGCCGGGCTGAGCAACCAGCTCTGCTGTGGCTCATATTATCCCACCAGGGGAAAACAGCACCATTTGGGCTCAGCTGCATCCTCCCAGGCTCTGGATAAACAGGAGTCGAAATTCCCAGTGTTGGGTTCTGTGAAGCTTGGCTGCCCCTTTGCCTCAGGCTCCTTTTTGTTTCTCTCACCCTCCCCGGCAGGCGCTCGGTGCAGCTGGGGCTGATAGTCCTGTGGCTAGTCCTGGTTTTAGGCCTGGGTGAATGGCTGTCTCAAGCATCTTCCCTTGTCCATGTTGCACCAGAGCGACCCCTCCGTGGTGTCCCTGACACATCAGGTAGTAAACTCTCTGATTTTCGGGAAGCGCTGGATGTTCAGTGCATGCTTTCTGCTGGCTGCACGCAGCTTTCCTCCTTGGAGTCACCCAGTGCCCATTCAGATTGGGGATATGGTCATCCTGGGCCTTTCTGCAGCTGATGAGAGCTCTGTGTTCATACTTGGCAGGGAGGGCAGGGAGCTATGGGGAGTCTCCCTGGCCTGCCCAGGCTGCCAGGCAGGAATCCAGCCCTGCCCTGCAGTGCTGCAGCTGCCAGTCTCTGTCCTGGCCCGGCACAGCCTGGCAAGCGATTTCAGTGAAGGCTGAGTCTGGGAGGTACTGACTTAAAAGCAGGAGCTCACAGAGAGAGATACTGTGCCAAAACTTCTGCAAGGTATGCTGTAATCTTAAAAGGACATCCTTTGCTTCAATACTTTTCCTTATTATGCCTCCCTTGTGGCCCCAGCACGGAAGTTGTTAGTTTGAGGTCCTTCCTACTAATTCTGTAGCAATAATTGCGGTGTCTTGTACTGCTTTGGTACTCAGTGAGGTTCCTTGTGCTCTCTCAGAGAGAGTGTGACCAAAATGTGAAAGCTGCTGCAGCTGTGTATTTGCCTGAGCTTTATTTGACACCAGCTTTTCCTTTTCCGTAGACCTGTGGAATCCCTCCCCAGCACTTAAGGCAGGGGATCTAAAATTAGACACTTCATATCTCAGGCACCATCTTAATGATCTGTGTGAGGTCTTTGGCATTGCTTGAAAATCAGATTACTTACCTCAGTCCTTAAATGAGGATATACACCAAACATTTCCTCCCCCATTCCCCCTACCCCAATTATTGTCCTCAGGTTTTTTTCCACAACGTTTTAATCCTTCACATCCCGTCTCAGCGGCTCCTGGGTCACTCGGGCCAAGGGCTGCAGTTTTGGTTGCTGGAGTCTGTGGTGCTGGGTGGTTCTTCTGTGCACGCAGGGTCTACCATGTCCTGCTCTGCTTCTCCCTCCTTGGCTGTATGGCGAGTGCTCTCACATATCCATCTGGAGCTCTGTCTCCTGGCCTGAGCATTTTCTTGTTCCTCCTAAATAGAGTTCCTGAGTTCCTTTTAGTGCATTTGGCAAGTCCTGTCCTCGCTCTGTATCAGCAGTTTTTCAGCTGCTTTTGGCACAACCAGAAAGTCCTTTTGAAGCGAAGTGTAACAACAACCTAGAAGCTAAAGGTAAATAAACAAACCACACCTTATTTTTTATTTCTGCTGCATTTGGGGAATTATTTTGATTTTTTTAAGCAACATATAAATGCACACGCAGTCTTTGTAGCCAGCTCTTGTCCTCCATGGAGGCCAAATGGGCTCCTTCTTCCCTGCAACTCCCTCGTGGCTCAGCTTTGTCTGCCCCACAGGCTCCAGGGAGTTGCCCTCATGGCTTCCCATAGATTTGCTTATGTCTGATGATCTGAAATTAGAATCCTTCCCCTTCTCTGCCCTTTGCTGTAAACGTGTAAAACCTTGCAGATTTCCCTTAGGGAAGAAAAGGGGATTTTCCCACCGTTAAAAATGAAAGGGAAGGGAAGGAGAAAGAGTTAAAACATGCTCAGATACTTGTAAAAATGATTAAAAAACAAACAGTCCCACAACAGTGCCAATTATTTACATCCCCTTGTATAAATATAGAAACCCTGGAGAGGGGGCTTTCCCTTGGGCTACCTGCTCTGCTCTTCCATTAATTTATTACCAAGGCCCCACAGTGCTCTGTCAGTGCCCACGGTCCTGGTTTTGTTTCCCTTAGCTGGGATTTGGGGATGGTTGACAAACCTTCCCCCCTCCCTCTCCTTTTGCCTTTTCTTCCCTCCCTTAGACATTCTCACTGGGGTGGTGCTCCAGCTGGAGGAGAGCAAGGCTTCCCACACCTTCCCTTTAGGAGTTCTTCACAAAGGGAATGTGGATTTATTTTTCTTTCCCCTCCTCTTCATCTGGAGCAATCACCAGCATTGTTCTCCCAGCCGTGACAGACATGGAGGTTGCGTGTTAGCGAGACGCTTGCGAAGAGGTTTTGCAATTCCAGCTCTGCTGGCCAGTTCTTGGGGGTGTGCAGATGGTCCCCTCAGCCTTGTGTGGATGGTCATTGTCATCAGACTCTGGTTTCAGGAGCAGCCTCAACAGGTAGTATAAGCCGTGGTTGGTTTAAAACAGATTTTTCTCACGAACAAAAATGGCATTTTCTATGGCTTAGAAAGAAAACACAGAGAGGAGCGTGTTTGTCATTTTATTTTCACTGGTTTAAAAGTCAACCAGCTTCTGCAATCCACTAAAGTTGGTCTTGGAGCTCTGTGTCATACGTAGGTTTAGTGGCCCCAAGGCTGCCCAGAGCTCAAGGAGCGTTTGGACAACACCCTCAGGGCCAGGAGGGGATTGTTGGGGTGTCTGTGCAGGGCCAGGAGTTGGACTGGATGGTCCTTGTGGGTCCCTTCCAGATAGGGTATTCCATGATCCATTTCTTGGGGGTTTTGTTTTGTGGAGGGCAGCCCAGGGGTGTGGGATGGGGAGAGCCAGGGCTGTCAGGCCATCAGAACCCTGGAGCACTCGAGAGCGTTCACCTTTGTCTCAGGGGAGGTGATTGGACAGACTGATTTCAGCAGCCATTCATATTAACTAGAGGTAATAAAGGCCAACAAAATGTGGCCTCCAGTTACAAGTAAAGGGCCTGATTCTCCATTTCAGGAGATGAGATCGAATGCTGGAGTTACAATGGCGTGGGACTGGGAGTGTGAGTGGGGAATACAGCCCAGAGCCACTGATGAATATTAAGTAGTTTCTGTATGGAATGACTGCTGCTTTTTGTCTCTGTATATGCATCCTGACAGGTTATGGTAGAGTTACTACAGGATGAAAATTTGCTTAATGGCCAGCTGATCTCACATCTGCAGTTGCATTTGGAGTCTGACAAAAATGATGCATCACAAAATGAAAAAGTAAAACTAGAAAGTGAGTTGTCGTCCTTCTCACCAACTTTTCCCGTTCACTGGGCAAGAGGATATACCTGCACGCTGAATTTTTCTTGCTGGAAAGGAAAGGCTCTGCTTTGAAAAGGAGGCTTTCAGAAAACTACAGCTGCCATATTTTTCATCTATTGATGTTGTTGTAGAATGGCCGTGAGCAAAAAGAAAACAGGTGTGCTGGATTTTTTCCTGCCCTCTTGGCATTGCAAACTGCCCCCAGCGTGCGACAGTCGGGGCTCTCTTTGCTGTCCCTGGAATCACAGGTAGCAGATGCGATAACAAGGTGCTCCTTTAATACATTCTGCTTCCTTGCTGTGCGTTTAATCCATCCCTGGTGGTTTGCTCCGCACTCCCTGGGCTGGGATCGACTTCAGTTGCTGGGCGATGAGCCCTGTGGGAACTCCTTGGCCTGGTTTTCCAAGGCGCTGTTTTGTGGCTGTGGAATAAATACAGCTGTGCTGCTTCCAGACCTTCAAAGAACATGAGTTCGCATTGCCATGTGTAGACGTTGGCAAGCACACACCATGGATGTACATGTGTGTGTGTGTTTAAGATGGAACATTTTTATCTTGAGCGTGGAAGTTTGTAAATCTTTATTTAATTGATTGTTTTTTTTTTTTTTTTCCTTAATGAGATGAATGGTTCCATGTGTGAGCACTTACAACTGTCCATCTCCCCTGAGAACAGTTCCTGGTGAGTCACTGCTCAGCCTCTCCCTCGACCAGGCTCTGCTGGCAGAGCAGATGTGTCCAGGGCTCTGTGCTCGGAGGGAAGCCAGGGGGGTGTGTTTGCTTCAGCCCTTCCTCCTGGTGGAGGAGCACAGCCACCCCTGTTTGCCAAGACCTTGTTGGAGGGAGGGCCTTGTCTGAGGCTGCTTCAGAGCTCCAGAATTTCTGCTGCAGCAGAGCCTGGGCTGTGGGATTGAACTGGGAAGCAACAGAACAGGACCTGTCCAGTGCATATCAAAGAGAAAAATGAAAAACTGATGTTCTTCTTGAAAAGCATGACTTGGTTTCATTCAGGAAAGACTGTCCGAGTTGTGAAAGTTGATAGGAGCAAAACTTTTCAGGAAAGGGTCTGTGGGTAATGATAAAGCCTTCTCTTCCAGAGGAGCTGTGTGTGCATGGTACTCATCTGCTCACGGCACAGGGTGTTGCCAGCCCTTCAGGTTACCTGGAGAGGAGCGAGGATTTGGATAATGCAGCATCCAGCTGTAAACATCCACTTTTTAACAAGGGACTGCCAGGAGAGAAGGATTTTTGCTGAAGGAGCACAGGTGGTGTGAGAAGGGAAGTGACCAGGGTTTGCATCACCCTGGAGCAGATTTTACGGAGTTAAAAACTCCTCGAAAGCTGGTTCAGGATGGAAAATCTGGCAAAATCTGTCTTGTTCTTCTTTTGGTCAAGTTTTCTGGGGCAGCAGCAGGCGGATCTGAACAAAGGTGCTTGCAATTCCTTTTCCTCTGGAGGTGAGGAGTGCTCGTGGCAGGGTTGCTCTCCGTGTGGTGGATGCAGGTGGGGAGCCTCTTGCCTGTAGGACCTTGTTTGTCAGCAAGATTCCCCTCCTGCAAATTATTGGCAGCTGGCATGGTAATGAGTCCATTTCAGTATAAATGAGCTTAATTTTATTAATTTCTGCCAGCTCCTGAGCAATTCATGAACTGCTTTTCAGATCTCAACCAACAACTTGGGGGAAGAGGGGGAGCTGTGGAGCAAAGAGGGGAACGTGAAGAAGGAGAAAGAAAATGAGAATATTTTTAATTTAAAAAGGTGCCAGTGACTCTCATCTCTTCCTCATGAGAACCCAGGCAAGAGCGAGGATCCCAGTTTCCCCACCAAGCAGCTCTAATGACATGAAGGGCATCAGTAATCTCTCCCAAGGTTTTGTTCCTTGGGCCTTTAGGAGTAGCTTGTAAGTCTCACCACTCTGTGTACAGTGTTGAGTTGGCGTTTCGCTGCCGGTGCTGGGCTGGGACAAGGGGGAGTTGGTGGGAGATGGATTGGGAAGCACAACCAGCCCTCTGGTGAGTTTGTATCTCCAGGCCTGGACCTTGAGCTGGGGCACCTGCAAGGGAGCTCAGCAGGGGTATGAGGCCCAGAAAGGGGCTGGGATTTGGTACCCACAGGAGTGCACACGTGTGTCTAACTTAAGAGAAGTTGTAAGAACAGTCCTTAGGTCTAAATAAGCGCTGACTGGTCTCTCGTACCCGCGCCTCAGCGAGTGCAATTAACCCAGCAATCCTTTCACCACACACAAAAACACATGTAAATGCTCTGCCCTGATTGTCTGATTCGCCCTTGAAAAATGTTAATGAAATCCCTGCTTGGAAAACCGCCCTTTCTGTAAATTAGACAGTCTGCACAGAGAAATCTCCTCGGAGGCCTCCCAGTTCCTCCCCGGGTTGTTGGGCTCCTATTTGCTGCCAGTTCGGTCCTGGTTTATTGGAAGGTGCCTTGCCAGGTGTGTTTTGGGACCTGAGGTTTTGTAGCCCTGCCTGAGACAGACCATCCCCAGCAAGGGCACGTTGGTGTCTGTGGGGATTTTGACTGTGGGAAGAGGAGCCCTCCACGTCCTGTTGTTGGGGCTGATGGTGCCTGGCTGGGTTTTTCATTTATTCTGCCACCATCAGATTTCATCACTGGAATTTGAGCACAGCATTCTCGTGCTGTACTGCCCAGTGTTTCTTAGGTAAGTGATGGTGACAGGCCCTGGCAGAAGACTCTCCTGTACAGCCCTCCCTGCTGACCCTTTGTCTGATTTGTTTTTCTCCCCTCTTTCTCCCCAGGTTTTTGGCAAGTAGTCATAGACTCTGACGAGGGAGTAATGGAGTCGCTGAGTGGCAGGTGCTGACAGCTTCTGCAGTCCCAGTAACTGCTCATTTTGGTGTCATTTGCAATTCTGTACCTCTAAATGCCACAGCTCTCTGGGGGAAGGTTGCGCTGGATACCGGTACTGCCTCGGAAGGTACATGTGTGTCCCTGTGTTTTTCTTTAGGAGTTTGCCGTGCTGTGTAATGTTCATGGGAGGGCAGAATGTGGTTACGGTGGCTGTCAAGTGGCTCCTGGTGACATCCCTTCCTCCCTCTCTCCTCCTCTTACTCAATTTGCCTGCAGGGCCTTTTTGGAGTCCATCCTGTGCTTGTGTGTGAGAGCGGCTTACAAAGAATACGTGGCTGGTTAAAAGGTTCTGATGTGAAAACAATGGAATATGCTGCTGGAGTTTCCGAGAAACTCAAAGACTTTCTGTGGAATTCCAGCCCTGCTCTTGCCCTCTTGAAAAAGCACATTTTAATTACAATAAAATGTGTGTGTTCACACTTGGTTATTAGTGTTGTACATTTTTTCTGTGTGGTTCTGGTGAGTTCAGTAAAAAAATCTTTGTTGTTGGCTGGCAGATTTTAGAAGTTTATTTCTGTAGGCTCCTTGCCCGCTGTGGATTTGATCATTGTTCTGGTTCTCACAGCCTTCGAGCTCTGCTCCAGGAGAAAAATACAGATTTGTCACCAGGGCCTCCCACTAGAATCTAATTTTGAATTTGCAATCTGTTATCTTGTGATGTGCTTCAAATTTGGTTGGAAATTTAATAAATTTCAGATATAATCTTCTGGAATCTGGTGGTCCAGCCTTTTGCAAGTGTAATAGTTAATAACTTGGGTTTAATTGAAACGAGCGTTCCAGTTTTGTAATTATTTTAAGAAATATTTAATATTGGGGGTAAGGGAAGAGAAGGGAGAATGGCTGTTTTTAAAGAAAATTGCGTTCTTTGAGGGGGCCATCATCACTGGTCATTTGGAATGTGAGATTCTTTATGTGTAACCATGTAAGACTCATCCAGCAAAACCTCAGCAGTTCAGCCAGAGGTCAGTGTGCTTTTTCTAGGGTACCTGGTATAGGGAACACAGCTTTTTCCAAAGCTTTCCTGCAGAATTTGTGTTCTCCCTGCTGAGAGCCTAATGTTGAAGTTTGGGTTTTCAAAAAACACCTCTCAAACCTCTGCACCCCCCTGATGTGCAAGCTGGCAGAAAGGTGACTTTTCCTGCCCCTTGAAGACTTGCACAGATTTGACATTTCCCCTGCTGGGAAGCAGGAAGAAGCAGATTTTTCGGGAGAGAGGGCCCTTTCCCAGCGCAGCCATAGCTGGATGGTCAGGCCACCTCTTTAAAGATGTGGAGGAACAAGTTGCCACCCCTCATTTGTGTGACTGGGGCTGCAGATACAAATCTGAATCTCCTTCAGTGAGCAACTGAGTCACTGAGCTGGTGCCTCTTCCAGGAGACATGTCTGCCTCCCTGCTCTGGTTTTCAAATCCCTCCCTCTCGGAGCATTTAGTCAAAGGCAGCTTATTCCCACAAAAAGTTTGGGTTTTGATGAATCAACATTTTCTGCTGAAAAGTGTGCAAGCAGTCCTGCTCTCAGCCGTGGCCTGTGTGATCCCTGGGAGCCTCGGAGTAGTTCACAGCGGATTTCTGACACGTCCCAACCCTCGGCTGAGAGCGACAGACCTGGTTTAAAGCATCAAGATGTGTCACACTTGATTTATGTTGTATCCTGGTGGTACCTTTGATAGGTCTTTAATGGTCACCTCTGGGTTTGGTGGGTGAGGTAACAAGGGGAGCCTTTGTCCTCCCAGCACTTGCGTGCAGTTCCCATTAACATTACTCATTTTCTTAATTTGATACAGATTTTTTTCACTGAGTGTGCTAAAAGCAGTTAAGCCACAGACAGGCAGCATCTGGCAGTCGTAGCTGGAGCAGTTTAAGATGCTTTTGCCTCAGGGTGTCTGCTGTGGCCTGTGGGAGGGGGAGACTGGGGCTCCCCTCCCCTGCCCGGCTCCTGCCAGCTGAGGACTCCAGCATCTGCTCCAGTGCCAGTTCATGTTTCATTGCTGGCTTTCCACATCTGCATGGGCTCACCTAAGAGCTCACTGCTGACAGAAAATGCAGAGGTGCCACTCACTGTCCCCTCTTCCCTGGCCCCTCTGACTGAGTTGCCCCTTCCTCTCCTGCATGTGCCAGGTCAGCTCATTAGCTCAGCAAAATAAACTAGTAAACTCCTTTTTTTTTTTTTTTAACCTTGGATTTATTTTCTGCTGTTTTAGTGGACTCTGCTGCATGAGCACTTGAGTTGGTTCAGGGTAACTGGTGGAAATGCTCAGCCAGGAATGTGGAGGGGAGGCAGAAATGGGGGTGAGAAAGTAGGGTGGGAGCCCCTTTCAGAGGACCCCATAAACGGTCCCCCTCAGCTTGACCTGGTGGGGTTGACTGTCCCTGCCCAAGGTGTGTTCTGCATCTCCCAGGGGAGATGGGCTCTGCCAGGGGATGGTGACAAACCTTGGGGATGGCACTGTCTTGTATTGCTGCAGCTGGATCCGTGCACCACGTCTGCCGGCAGCCCTCTGGCACCCACCCACCGCCCAGCATTCCTACAAACCTGCAGTGTAATGCCAGGGAAGTCAGTGGGATTAGGGCAGGAGTGAGGGCTGGGTTTATCTCAGGATAGATCCGACCAAAGTGCCAATCCCCGGAATTAAAAAGGGACAGCTCTTTACTTTGAAGTCTGACACTTCTTGCAATTACTTAGCAGGTACTTCTCATTGTGTGAAATCACTCCCTAAATATTCCTGCTGCTGTCTGCAGGGGTTCCTGAGCTGCTGTTCCTTTCTTTGCTGGTCATTTGTGGTTCTGTTGCTTTTTGGCTGGGTGAGGTCTGGCCTGGTGTGGATGCAGTCCTTGTCAGGGTGGTGGCACAGGGCAGCTTTCCAGAGCCGCTTCCATCAGCCGGGGGATGCTCCTGCCCTTCGGCAGCTCTGGTTTGGAAGGTAAAGGGTCAG
Source organism: Oxyruncus cristatus (assembly GCA_013399855.1). Classification (NCBI taxonomy): domain Eukaryota; kingdom Metazoa; phylum Chordata; class Aves; order Passeriformes; family Cotingidae; genus Oxyruncus; species Oxyruncus cristatus. The sequence goes on from VXAY01005875.1 coordinate 10,458, forward strand.
TCTTCAATCACTCCGGGTTTCAAGAGGACTTTAAAAATTGCTTTTTCCCCTTAGTTAGAGAAGTGATGGTGTGGCTGGAGAGGGGGGGATAAATGGCTGCAGGCTCTGCCGGGCTGTGCAGCCGGTGGAAGTCCTGCCGACTGGAAGCATGATTAGCAGGGAGCTTAGAACCAAGGCAGCTAAAAGCATTGCCCCAAGGGTTCCTTTTGCAACATGGGGAGTGTTGAGGCCAGGTTTTAGATATCTGTGGAAGAAAAAATACAGGTTTGTTGCTCTTAAAATGTTCTAGAAGCAAAAGCTGGCTGAGTTTGTGTTTCAGTCTGGCCTGTATCAAAGGGCTGTAGCTTTTAAGGGATAAACCATGTTTAGGGACTGATAACGCGGTCTTTTCTTTTAGATTTAAACTTTCCCTCTCTTCAGTGCATTTGTTTTTCTAAACAATGTGTGATAACCAAATCATGGCAGCCAAAGGGAGTTCTGCCATTCGTTTCAGCAGACGTGGGGAATTTCCTGGTGTAGTTTACTTCAAATGCGATTGTATTTATTTTAGATACAGAAATGTCCAGATATGTATGGAGGTGTCTGTTGCTCCAGCACTGAAGAGTCTTCTAGCTTCAGCCATGACCCATTTCCCTGCTTAGAGGAGCAGAAGCAGAGTCCTCTGGCTGTGGTCAGAAGTGTCACTGCAGAGTTCAGTCCTGCTGTACACCTCCAAGGCAGAAGTGCAGTCAGTGTTCAATGCCATTGATTCCTCACTTTCCATGGTATGTGTGTAGGGCTAATTCAGTGCTGTGCAGCAGCAGTGGTGTGTATTTAGATATTTAGAGGGAAAATGCATGGTCACATTTATTCTGCCAGCATCTGGCTCACAACCCATCCTGGCATCCTGGCAAAGGAGAGGAAAATGCCCCAAGAAATGAAAAACTTCATTGTTTTACTCTCGGGGCAGCTTTTTTCTCTTCAACCAGGACTAATGGAAATACCTCAAAACAAAGACATTTTGCCTTGGAATTTCTGTCCAAGATTGTTGGACTATTTATCTCTATATAATTGTCTCATGTGTAATTTGGGATCTCCTGTTTAATTTTGAATGGCTGTGAACTTTAACATTTACTTTTCTTATTCTTCTTCTTGCCCTTTGGCCAGAAGGACCCAATACTACTGATAAAATATTTCTGACATTTGTTGAGTGAGATCACAGACCTCAAAGTGTTTTCCAAAGGTTGAACCAGATCATCACTCCCACCTTCTGGATGGGAAACCTGTTTCATGGTGGGATGTGCACGGGTGAATAATGCAGGAGGGTGGGGATGGGGACAGAAACCCAGTCCCTGCATTCCAGCTCAGATCAAAGCACTTGGATCTAGCTATCTGCTTCAGAGGGAGTGGGAAGGAAAGGTTATTTTTGTATAGTCTGAGTCACTCATGCTAATTTATTTTTCATAATATGGCTTTCTTGTGTGGGGCTTTCTGTACCTGTTTAATGTCGCACTGTTTTTTTGTTTCAGAAATCAAACCTGTCATTAGCTCGCTGCCAAATGGTAGGATTTGTACTTTGCTCTTTGGTGCTTTAGCTTGCAGTTCCTAGCCAAAAAAAAAAAGTGATATCTCAGATAAAGGTGTACATCCCTCTACTTTTTGGCATCTTGTTACATGCAGATAAGCAAGAGCTGTTTATTTTTTTGAGTCTGTTGGCTGGAATGACAAAACTGATGCTGAAAGTCAAGTGAATGTGTGCAGAGCTGAGATTGCACTTTGGTGCTAAGCTGGTTCCAGTTCACACCAGGCTTCAAGGCTCAATCCTTCCCTCTAGAATCCTACACTCTTCATTTACACCAGCAGGGCTGTTTTCCTACGTTTTCATTTAGCGGAATTGTATTTCTAAATTTGCTTGTGCAGCTGCTTAATTAATTCTGTGGGATTAGCTGCTGCAGTTACAGCGGGTCCTGCGAGACCTGGTGGAATCTGTGGTGCAGTGTTTGGGACAGCAGTAATTAAGAAAAAAAAAAAGGCTGGTTTTGGTGTGGTGGGTGTTTCTGTGTGTCTCCTTCCCGCGTGTGTTTGGCCGTAGCCCGTAACGGTGCCGCTCTCTCCCCTCGCAGAGTGTGACGCCATGGGGAACGCGGAGAGCCAGAGCGTGGAGCACGCCTTCTTTGGGGACAAGCACACTAGCCTGGGCCGCAAGCACACCTCCCGCTCCCTGCGCCTCTCCAACAAAGCCTCGCGCCGCTCCCGCCATGCCTCCTCCGGCAAAATCATCCACCGCAACTCGGAGGTGAGCACCCGCTCCAGCAGCACGCCCAGCATCCCCCAGTCCCTGGCGGAGAACGGCCTGGAGCCCTTCGCCCCGGAGGCCAACCTGGAGGACTTCGGGAGCCCCATGTGGGTGGACCGTGTGGACATGGGCCTGCGGCCCGTGTCCTACCACACCGACTCGTCGGTGACGCCCAGCGTGGACAGCAGCACCGTCCTCACGGCCGCCTCTGTGCAGAGCATGCCCGACTCGGAGGAGAGCAGGCTCTACGGGGACGAGCCGCCCTTCCTGGCGGAGAGCAACGGCAGGGGACACCGGTACACGGCCAACGGGACCAGCTTCATGGACACGGCCAGCTTCAAGAAGAAGCGCTCCAAGTCCGCCGACATCTGGCGCGAGGACAGCCTGGAGTTTTCACTCTCCGACCTCAGCCAGGAGCACTTGACGAGCAACGAGGAGATCCTGGGCTTGGCCGAGGAGAAGGACGCCGAGGCCGCCCCGGGCACGGAGGCTGGGGGCAGCCCCCAGGCCCTGGTCACCTGCCAACGTGCCAACTCCATGAGTGACTTGTACTCCTCCAAGACCTCGGGTGCTGCCATGAACGGGGGCCCGCGGAATGCCTTCGGAGGGTACTGCCGGAACCTGTTGTCCGACATCCCGGACATGGGGAGCCATAAGATGGCCTCAGTCACCGCCGAGGATGCGCCTTCTTCCTACAGCAACTACAACACGCTGCCCTGCAGGAAGTCACATTGCCTCTCCGAGGGGGCCACCAACCCCCAGATCAGCCACAGCAGCAGCATGCAGGGCAGGAGGGCCAAAACCACTCAGGTAAGGCACTTTTCTCCTGTGATGTGGCATTTGCTGAGCTGGGTCTGTAGAGAAAAGGTTTTCCAGGTTCTCCCAGGCTCTGTTTAACACTGCCTTTCCAAGAAGAGGGCTGTTTCCAGGAGGGAGCTGAACTAGCCAATCTGCAGAGCTGTCTTGAGCCCATCACTGCTTCCTTCCTTATTTGCAGCTCTCTTTGGGCCTTTTCCACTCTCTGCTGCCTCTGGAAAAGATAAATCTGCATTGGCCAGCTAAAGAATTTCCTGCCTGCTTTGCAGTGCTGACAGTGCCTTTTTCCCCAGGATAGCTGTCAAAATGCATCACTCCACTGCGGAGCTTGTGCGTGTTGTGTCCCCCATCTGCCCTCCCTGCCCTGTCACCCTCCCCTGCCAGCACCCTGTGAGCACTCGTGCCTGGAGGCAAAGAAATCCGTGAGTGTTTCCCTTCCTCTCTGTAGTAAACACTGGCTGGGCTGAAATGTCACTCTTCCAATTAGCTGACATTCACATGTGTGCAAAACGTCACCCCGAAACAGTGCTGTCCCCGCACAGGGGGCTGCTGTAAACTGAGAAATGGTGGGGGATGGAGATGAAGGGAGAAGATGCAGCTTCTCCATGTCAGGAAGGACGTTGTGCCCTCATCCTTCCAACAGACAGCACAGAGCCAAGAGGAGCTTTGCTGTCGGGTGCCCTAACACCACTCCTGTGATTTGGGATTTCACTATTAGTTGCCCCACTTTTCTTGGCCTGGTGGAGTTACACAGCACCACAAACAGTGGTTCTGCTGGGCAGATCAGTGGCAGAGAGGGGGGAGAAAGCAGACACCAGGAGAGAGGAGCCTGTGCCCCCACCTCAGCTGGCACTGACTCGTGGGAGCTGCTGGGATGGGGTTGCTGGGTGACTTCCTGGCTGTGCTTGATGTGTGGAGATGCTCTGCTTCTGAGTACAAAAATGACGTGCTTCCAAAGCAGCTCTTGGTTTTCGGAGGTAAAACCCCTTGGTGCACCAGCAGGATAAAAACCAAAACGACAACAACAAGCAAAAAAAAAAAAAAAAGAAAAAAAGATGTTATTGGCAGCCTTGGAGGTAACAGCTTTTGTGGAGATTGTTAGGTGCAACTGCTGCCTCCAGCCTGCTTTCAAGAAAAGGAAACAGTGTTGGTGGTGAATAGCAAAGCATTTGTTTTTTGTCTTCTTGGTGCCTGTCCTGGCATTTAGAAGATTCCTCTGAGGCAGGTAGTGAAAGTCGTGAATTTAAGTAGTATTTTGTGAGGCCTCAGCCATGCCTAGGGAAATAATTTTGTGGGGCTGGTTTCGCTAGATGTATCTCTCCTGAGACTGCAGACAGTGGCTATAAGGAGTCTCAGCAGTGATTATTACCACGGATAAATTCAACAAAATTAAAGCTTTGGAAAGGTCAAAATTCCTCCTCCCAAGTCTTTAATCCCAGCAGCATCCAGTAAGTATAAGATTCTTGTCAGCAGTGAAGTCATGTCAGCCCAAGCCTCCCTTTAGCAAGCTTAGGGAAATGACTGTCGTTATGTGTTTGATAGAGTGAAAAGGAAGTCCAAATTTGCACACAAAGTGAAAGGAGTAGTTCCTTGGTAAACCTGCTGAGGTGGCTTTGGAGGGAAGTGACCAACTTGTGTCTGTGCCAGGTCCCCAGTCCAACAGTCTCTCAGCGCTTTCCTCCTCTTTACTTATCACCCCTGTGTGAAGTGGAGAGTGATGGTGGTGGGAGCTGAGGCTGCAGAGCTGAAGGCCTTGCTGCTTTGCTGTTAATGTGCTCCTTGGCACTGTGTTGACACCTTTTGGGGAATTTTATTTCTCTCTGCCTCCCAGACTTTCAGCACTTTCTCCATGAGCTTCACACTCTCGCTGACCACGCTGAGCAGTGCCCCAGAGCCTGCCGTGTGTGTCGTCAGGCTGTAGAACCATTCACGCTACAGAAACAATTCAGTGGACTGAGGCCAAATCTTTCGTGTTTTTACCAGCCTTTTGAACTGCCTCCCCCATCCCAATGCCACAAAATAGGAGTTATGTCTTAGGGCCATAGAGGCACCACACAAAGGTGACCCAGGGCCAAGTGTAATGTGGTGCTGGACACGGTTTTCCCTTCTGGCCACTGGGCCAGTGACCTGTCACTTCTCTGTGGTGTTACAGTGCAGAGGTAACCTCATGGAGCCTCAAAGCCAGGGGTGAGGTTTCTGCCCAGACCCCTGTTGCCAGTCCTCACAAGAATTTGGGGTTGGGTTAGCCAGTGGGATGGTTTTTTTCAGCTTTTGGAAATCTAATTTTTTAGCCTCAGCTGCCCTGGAAGGTCCTGATGGTCACTTGTAGGTGTCTTTTGACTAGTCTAGTTCTGTACATCACCATAGTTTCTATATGTTAAATTCACTGGAAGTTGTGACCAACTGTATTTTTTGTGCCGTGCTGACCACTGAAAAAATTCATCCTGGAATGCGTCACAGAAACAAGGTGCCAGAATCACGGCTGTACATGTTTAGTTCTAATGCGTTATCCATGGGTTCTTTGCAAGTACGTGGTTTACATAAAAAGGGGAAAAAACCCCACCCCAAAACACAGCAGAAAATTTCTCCCTTCCAAATTTAAACCTTAAATTGAATGGTGGGAGTCACTCTCCACTAATTGAGGGGAGCTTTATGGAGAGATAATTATATTCAATGTGCACAAGCGATTAGTGCTCACAGGGTGGCTCTGGGGCACCCACGCAGCAGCTCTGCTTTTCCTAACACTTTAACATTAAGGATTCGGATCTGCTGAGCGAGACTTCCCGGAGAGCTCTGCTGGGATCATGTTGGGCTTTCGGAGCTGATGTGATGTAGGTGGAAAGGGCTTAATTGGCTGACATTTTCATCCATTTTTGTTTTAAGGGAGACAAGCACCGGTTGGATACAGTTTGTTCCGTCTGTGGGCTGTGAGATCCCCAGGATCCAACAGCCTGTTTGTTGGGATCCAGATTTTGTGAAGTGGCCCTGTTGTGTCCTGTTTGTAGCTAAACATCTGCCTGCAGGAGGCTCCTTCTTCCTCCTCCTCCTCCTGATAGATGTAAGATGTAGAGACAAATGTAACCCACTGCTTCCCTGCTGTTATGAGCCCTAATCGAAGTTTTAAGAAGGGAATTTGCCCGGAGAAGCTGTGGCTGCCCCATCCCTGGAAGTGTTCCAGGCCTGGTTGGATGGGGTTTGGAGCAACCTGGTCTAGTGGAAAGTGTCCCTGCCCATGGCAGGGGGTGGAATTGGATGGTCTTTAAGGTATCTTCCAACCCAAACCCTTTTATGGTTCTTGAATTAGGGGATGGGAACATTGAGATACAGTTTTGTGCCACTTCCCAAGCCTGTCTTGCCACCTCCTTATTCCATTCTACGTCTGTGGGAGACTGATGGTGTTTTACAGGTGTTTTTAGAGCATGGTGAGGAGCTTGTGTGCTGTAAAATCCAGTGGCCAAAACATTTTCCTGTGGTCCCCTCTCACAAGGAGGATGGCTCATTCCTCTCTGAGCTTTTTGATTTCCTCTGGAAAGCTCGATTCCAGTGTTCCCATGGGGCACTCCAGTTTGTTTACCAGGACTTTTGAGAAGGAGCAGCAGCTCTGTAGGGAAAGCAAAGGTTTTGTTACCGTGTCCAGTGCAGGGTTAGTTGTGAAACTGAGAAAGGAGAAAGGGAACAAACTTCCTGCCCGACTGACTTGGAAACTGCGCCGGCTTCAGCGCCAGCCCCAGGCTGTGTCCTTGGCGTTTTAAATCCCCTTTTGTCCAATTTTCTTCAAATTTATTACTATTTTTAGGCCTCTCTAGGTAGCCTGAAGGAATTTGGGATTCTCAAACCTTAAAAAAAAAAAAAAAATCCTACATAAAAAAAATTTTGCAGAATATGCAGGAGATGAAACCAAGGGGTTTGTGGGAATTAGATCAGGGTATACAAAGAAACACGTCTAAAATTAGACAATCTTTCCAGTCCATATTATTTTCTTACTATCTCAGGGAATTTTGTAACAGGTTATAGTGTCCCATTACGGTCCATAGGGTGGCTGAACTCCAGAGAGGTGGTACTTGGATTTAAGTTGTGTAAAACTTTTTCACAAAATGGTTTTGTGGCATAGAGGGTGTCACCTCAACATGTACAAGGACCACATGAGGTCAGTCCCATGAAAGCATCATCCAGCCTAATACCTCCTTCCCCCACTACCAACTGCCCAGGAAAAGAAAGGAAGAAAGAAACTGGGAGAGTATGGGCTGAACTTTCCTTCAGGGCAGAAGACTGGAGATTTGAGCTTCCTGTGCAAGGAATGCATCCAAGGCTGTTGGGTTGACCTGTCCCCTATGAATTCTCTTTTCTGAAATAATTTTCTGCTCCTGGCTTCCCCTGCATCCTGTTCAGTCTCTGCAGAGCACTTGTGACCTTCCAGCCTGCTCTTACAGCCCTCCTTGGCCATGGCTTTTCCAGGCAGAGCATCTCCAGCAGCTGAAGCTCTGCTCCTGTTAAAGTAGTCCTGTCTGTAGTCTGGAAAACATGGCTGTTTTCAACCTCACTGTGATTCCTAATCAGACTGACACAGACCTTTAATCTTAGTTGTTTGAATCCAGATGGAACCACGGAAAGAAATACAGACAAAGTTGTGCATCATTAAATGATAATTAATGACACGTATGTTAGTAAGTAGCTAAAATCGAGATGCTCCCGGTTTGCAGCTGCAGTGTGGATGCCACTGATTCCAGCCCCTGTGCCTTTCAGAGGTTGTTCCCAAGGTCTCAGATGCAGCCTGAGCCAGATATCCCAGAAGCTGGAGATCTGTGAGTGGGAAGGTTTGGCTCAGGTGGCTCGAGGGGCTGAATCCCCCCGGGGAGCAAAGGTCACTGTGCTGAGCCTCCAGGCAAACAGCCCCGTTAAACCCAAATATCTCTGCCTCCAACCACGAGCCACAGCGCTCCCAGGGGAAGGAAGGGCTGGGAATGGGCTGGGGCAAGGGGAAACCACATGCTTTTGTGGCAGCCCTAGCTTGCACCAATGTGAACTGCTTGTGAATCCACATCTTGGGTGCTGGTGTGGTGGGTCTGAGTGACCAGCCCCGCCCCGTTTAAAGTCTAGACCAAACAGCCTGGCTGACTGGAAGTGGATTCAGGGTGAGCCTGGAGGAAGGTCTTCCCTGCTCTGTCACTGGGCTGCCCTTCCCACATGGGGGAGATTAGATCAGGTATTTCCTCTTCAAGGTATTTTAAAGCAAATAGTCACTCCCTTCAGAGCACACAACTCTGCCCCAATATTTTCAGGAAAAGGAGCATGTGAAAATTGGTGTTTTGGTCTTCACTGGCAAATATTTTGATACTCCTTTCAAAGATCTTAATTTGTTTTTCTTCCTTCGCTCTTGGTCGGAAGCCAAGGGAAAGAAATTCACCACTCCTGATATTTGATCTAGTTCTGTTCAGGCATGGGCTGTTTTTAAACAGTAGTACTTTGTCATTTATACATCTGAAGTGCTCATGCCATTGGCAATAATTGTATTCTCAGTAAAGTTATATACACTGCATGTTTTCAGTTTCAAGTATTTTGCACTCAAAAATCATGGACAGGTTGTCCCAGCTGCTTGTTTGCTGGGCTGTGCTTACTGATGCAATTTGCAGGAGGGATCCTTTCCAGTGAAGTGCTCCATCAAAATGTTTCTTCCCAGAGAGCTTCAGCATGTGATCCTGTGACTAGTTATCATCCCAGATGACAGGCATTTCCCTGTTCCCCTAAATTGGATGGTTGTTCAGGTGAACTCCTCCCAGATATGTTTGGATTTCTAGCTGCTGTTCTAGTAGCCCCTTTCCCATTTCTGCCCTCTCTGTCACATTTCTCAGGAAGATTTGCCTCTCCTTGGCTTCAGTGAACAAAAATAACCTAACCCTGTTAGGACTTGATTCTCCTTCATGGAAGTATCTACTTTGGATCTCCACCTTGGAGAGAAGGGTGAAGCTGTCACATGCATTTCCCTGCAGCTTTGTGGGGGGCAGTTTCATTTTCAGCCCTTTCTATCTCACAGCTCCGGGACTGTACTTTCCTGACTGCTTACAGGAGTCCCTGATTTACTTTTTAGGACATCTAAGTCAGGTAAGAAAACCGGGCTCCTTGGAGAGGAATGGATACTGCCATATTTGAGTATCTGCTGAGTGCCTGGCACCTTGTGTGTCCTTCCGTGGTGCCAAATTACACCGTCCAGTACTCATCAAGACAAGTTCACAAAGGAATCCTGGAACCAAATCCATTGAAATCCATGCCTTAAGATGTTCCCAGCACTTATTGCCCAGAAACCTGTGACTGTGGTTCATCCTTTTGTAGTAAGACTGAAGCTCATTGCTAGGAGAAGTATCCAGAGGTCTGGGCTATGACCTTTTTAGTATGGAACAAAGTTGATTTCAGAGAACCATGACCCAAACCTGCTTGCTTATTAAACCCCTCTGAGCAGCTCTAATGTCACATTTGTTTATTTTGTTTCTTTCTTGATCTAAAGAGCTGTCGTCCAGTGCAGTGAGTGCACGGAAGTGGGAACCAAAGCTGCTTGTACATATCAGTATCCCATCTCCTTGAATTCCCAAACAAACCCACCATCTCAGCCTGGTGTCCACATACAAATTGGAGTTGGCTTGTAGCTGTGCCTCGCTTGACTTGGGAGCCCTCCTGGGAGGTGTAAACAACCTGACCAATCCAACAGCACAGGAGCTGCTTTTGTGTTTCTCCACTGCAGCTTTAAAACCCACTCAGGTTTCAGTTCAACCCATTTCTCCCACTCAGGTTTCAATTGCAATTTATGATTTGTTTTTGCTTCTTGTTATGTTTTGCCTCTTTTCAAGACAGATTAATCTCCTCATGCATTACCAGGTGCTCATGTGACTGTGGAGAAAGGATTTAATTTGGATTTTCAGCAAGCCATTCCTTGACCAGCAAATGATGGTGGAGTCAGTACTGAAGAGAAAGGAAAAACGCTTATCAGGCCAATCTTCTTGTACATGGGAGCTTCAAAGGGACACAGTCACATAAAAGCATGCAAACCATCAGGCTGCTCACCCATTTGAAATGGATCCTGTGGTTCTTGCCTAAGGAGCAGCCAGACAGGTTGTGTGCAATCTCAGGCTCTTGCTGAGCCATGAGCACCTGATTGCTCTGTTGCTAAACAGGACAGGGAACAAAGGATATGCATCCTCTTGGAGGGACCCCCTTCCAAGGGAAAACCCCACTCAGTCCTACTTTTAATCTAATCATTAATTTAGAAAGAAGTATTAACCACATAAGGAGCTGTTTATATTATGGAAGTAAGATTTTTTTCCCTGCTAAATCAGCCCCCAAGTGCCCACGAATCACTGCTGTCAGTGGGGCAGGAGAAAGTGGTTCACCAAGGCACTTCAGTAGTGTGTGTGCAGCAGGGCTGCTGGTGGGAAGTTTGGGAAGTGCACTGGTGTATTGCAAGTGCTCTGAATGTGTCCAGTCATGAGCCAGAGAGTTTGGCAAGGCTTATCCCATCCAGTGGTCTCTTGCTAGCAGAGGCCAGCACCAAATATGTTCAACAAGGGGACAAAGACACTTGGAACATGCCCCATAACTTTTCTCCTGGTTTTTCCTAGCTGAAAGTAGGCATTTTTTTCCTAAAGCAAAAGGTTTTTTCCACCCTGTATATCTTCTAAATCTAGCAAAAAATATTTAACAAATGTTATGTAGCAGTTGGACTCGATGATCCCGATGGTTCCCTTCCAACTCAGCATATTTTATGATTCTGTACAGCGTATGAGTATCACGTGAGCATGCAAAAGCTACAACACCGAGTACATTAGCCTGATGTAGCTTGCATTACAGCTTCATTCCCCACTGGCTTGTTTTGCCTGAAACCCAGTGTTTATGTGGAGAAAACACCTATATTTAAGTGGGTTGCTAATTCTTCCACTAGCATTTTACCCAGTTGGTTCATCAGTTAAATTGTTTTCTGCAATTTGATGGGGCTGTGATAACTCATTCCAGTTCATTTCACTCGGATGCTCCAGGGGCTCTGGGAGATGCCCTGGCACGTGGCCTGATTGCTGGGCCTCACTGTGCTCTTGTTGGTAACAATGGCACCATTCAGATTCTTCCTGGCATTGGGCATTCCCACCTTTCCCTTCATCCCTGTCTGCTGAGCCTGCTTTTATAAACCCTGGGCACCCACAGCTGATATGGTGGCACTGCCAGTGTAAGGAGTGGTGCTGCTCTGTCTCCTTCAGGAGCAGGGGGGATCCCAGATCCTGGTGGGAGCTGTGCTACCCAATCTCCCCATCTCATCACAGTCCCAGAGCCTGGTTAGTTCCCTCCTCGAGCCAGTGGTCTCGACGTGCCTCTCTCCCTGCTCTCCACAGAGCAATCTTCACTTGGAGCAACAAAGCCCCTGTTTATTCCGTCTGTTGTCCCCATGGACTGAGACCTGCTGTGTCTGCAAAATGCCAAGACCTGCTGTTCCCATGGCTTCCCCCATCTCTGTGTCTTGGAGGAAGTGTGCTTTCTTTTCTTTGCTGCATGCTTTCTGCTTGGTGTGACCGATGGAATGATCTCCACCTCCCCCTTGCTTTGCCCCCTTGCCCTCTCGGGGCCGACACTGAGGAAACACCAGTGGAAAGGGTGTTCCACAGGTTTTGGTTCCAACCCGGTTCCAACCCGGAATGATCTCTCTGGACAAAAATATTCCTCTGTGTGGGGACAGCTGCTTGCCAGCCTGACGGTACAAAACAAGGTCTCTGTCAAGGTGCAAAATATCAGGGGCAGTGTCCTCGCTGGGATTTTAAACCAGTGGAATGAAGCAGAGCTCCTCGATGGCAGCAATGCCAGTGCTGGTGATTTGTTATAATGTGGGTACAGTGCCCCAAACCACGGGTGTCAGGAATGTGCATTCTGCTCTCTTCAGCTGTCTCCCAGCTCCTGTGATGTGCCTGGCACATGCCATCATGCTGGAGAGCTGCAGGGCACTGGGCAGGGGTCAGAGGGGTGAGCAGTGAAGGCTGAGCTGTGGCTGTAGTTCAGCCTCGGCAGTCTTTGCCTAGAAACTCCTCCTGCACAGCAGTGAAAAGCCTGTTGGGTTAGCAAGCCCTTGTGGTGCAACCCATCCTGGACCTGGAATAAGTCTTCCTTGGAGGAGGGAGGTGTTGCTGTTGCCTGTGGGGCTCTTTGAGAACCTGAGCAGGAAATGTGAGTAGTTTTTAAATAGCTCTCATCAAAGTCACACAGTGTTGGCTTTGCTTCCAGGCAGTGGCCTGTGGTGGCATTGACAGCAGGTACTTGGGTTGGACATCAAAGCTTTTGTGTCCACCCTGTTCCGGATGCTGCTGAGGCACCTCGAGTGCTGTGTCCACTTTGGGGACCCTCAGGATAAGAAGGACATTGAGAGGCTGGAGTGTGTCCAGGGAAGGGAACAGAGCTGGGGAGGGGCTGGAGCATCAGGAGTGGCTGAAGAAGCTGGGGGGGCTCAGCCTGGAGCAAAGGAGGCTCAGGGGGAACCTTCTGGCTCCTCAACTCCCTGACAGGAGGGGGGAACCGGGGGGGGGTCGGGCTCTGCTCCCAGGGAACAAGGGACAGGAGGAGAGGGAACGGCCTCCAGCTGGGCCAGGGGAGGGGCAGGTTGGACATCAGGAGGAATTTCTTCTTGGAAAGGATTGTCAGGCATTGGAAGGGGGCTGCCCAGGGAGGTGGTGGACTCTCCACCCCTGGAGGTGTCCAAGGAAGGACCGGACGGGGCACTCAGTGCTCTGGGCTGGGGGACAAGGTGGGCATTGGGCACAATGATCTGAGAGGCCTTTTTCCCACCCAAATGAAACGATTCTGTGAAATGATTCTGTGATTCCTCAGCCACCTCACCAGCACAGAGCCATCCTGCCAGTGGTGGGAGCTGGGATGCTTAACTTCCAGCATTCTTGTTTGCCAGTGTGTGGGAGTGGTTCTGTGCCCCCAGTGATGTGTTCGTCAAACCCTGCTACGGTTTGTTCTTGGCCTGGGCCTGTTACCCCCTCAGATCCCCGTGGAAGCACAACACTGACCCTCTGTGCATTCTGCTGAACCGTCTGTTCTCAGTGTAGCACTGCGAGGCCGGGGCCGATGCTGGCGGCTCCCTGAGAGCTTTTCCTACCCTGCAATGAGAAGGAGCTGACGCTGCAGCAGGAACTCGGCACCCAGAGACCTGTGCAATGAACACTCTTAACCCTCCTGACCCCGGGCCTGACCTTGTGCCACACACACTTCCGAGCACACTGAGCTCCCTCAATGCTGCACCTCATAACTCACGAGCCCGAACAATATTGGCTCAAAACTGTGGGTTTTGAACTGTTCTGACCTTTGTGTGCTCAGACACTCCTCCTGCTGAAGGCCTTGAATGGGTTGTCCTGAAGTCTTTGACAGGGGATATTTAGGAGTGGAAGAGGGAGTGCAGGGAGCAGAGGGAGACGGGGAGCAGGGCTGCAGCATTACACTGAAAGGATCTTTTGACCCATCATTGTGGTAAAGATTATCAAGATGTTTGCAAAATGTGCCACAGTTTGAGCTCATGAGCAAATATAAGAGTCACTCTGAGTCTTCCACCCTTGAATTTTTTTATAAATAGTCAACTGTTATGGCCATATATTAGTTACAGAGTGTAATCCCCCGTAATGGATGGGGAAACTGAGGCAACTAATGCAGGGTCTCACCAAGGTTACGTGGGAAGGCTGTGGCACGCTGGGAGCCTGCATTGCAGAACTGGGCCTGAATAGCTCTGGGGGAACTTCAGTGGTTGGAAGAATACTCTGTCTACTAAAAAGCACCAGTAAAGTTTCATGCATGCACTGCCTGACAAGATTACAAATCCTATCTCCCCCTCAGGTTGGTCGTCTGTTACAGTAGCTCTTTGTTTTCTTAAATCAACTAATTTTAATTAAAGCATGAGATATGCTTCCTAAAAGTTACATCAGCTGAGATTGTAGAATTAACTCTTTACTTTTTGTATGGCATAGAATCACAGAATGGTTTGGGGTGGAAGGGACCTTAAAGCTTATCTCATTCCAACCCCTTCCCATTCCAACCCCTTCCACTAGACCAGGCTGCTTGGACTCGGATAGCTGTGCTCACTGAGCAGGGAAGGAAGTGCTTATTCTTCCAGCTGGGCTCCAGGTCTCCCTTGAGAGGTGGTTCTTAGGAAGAACGGGCCCATCCATTACAAATTAATGCCTTAAAAGTTGGTCAGCCTCTCCCCTCCCCTAAGGTTTCCTCATCCAGCTCTTGCTCCACAGGAGGATGGTTTCAAACAGAGCTGGTGGAGGGTTTATTTGTTTCCACAGGGCTGCTCTCAGATCCATAGAAAACTGGTGCTTGAACCAACAGCTGGAAGCTTGTTTTCTCTCAAAATAAATACTCCATTCTGCTACCTCTTCTCAGAGACTCCTTTTTTTTGACTTAGAAATCAAGCACGAGCTGCTCTTGCAGGAGAGATAGAGGCTGAAATCCCTGTTGTTTTGGCCTTATTTCTCACCTCTTTGCATCTTCTTTCCTGGCTCTCTCTTCTCCTGAGTACCTGACAAGTTTCTTTTCACTTACAGGGCTTGGCCTTCATTTGTGCTCCTTCAAAACTTGCCACAAATGTCTGTAGATACTGAGATACTGGTGATGATCCCCCTTGGGGCTGTAGCCTTGTAGCAGGGGTCAGGCTGAGTTGCCGAGCCTCCAAAACCCCAATTCAGTTGTGTTTTTTCCTGTCTTGCTCAAACTGACTGTATTTTTTCTCTTCTGATCCTTAAACTGCAAGTTCTTGGGGACCAGGAAGGCTTGGGTCTGTCACCAGGGGGTTTGGCAGGGGATATCACATGGCCTACCGTTAGGGTTTGTGATGTAGAAGTGATGCAAAACAAAAATAATCTTTAAATACATTAACCTGTCAGGATTAAAAAAAAAAAAAGTACCTTTTTAGTTACATAACTTGCAAAGGGCAGTCTTGGGATGTCTAAAATGTGTCTTCAGCTGTAGGTGTGAGTGCACAGTATCAGTGTTTTCTTTTCAAAATGCGTAGGTTCGTCGCTGCTTTTCTCAACACTGCCAGTTTTTGCTGCCATATGTTCTCCTTTTGCAAAACCTTTAGCACTGTTAACTTGGCTTGATGTAAACAGATGATGCTGCATCTTATGTTCCAAATTGCTAAGGCTGCAGAGGCACCACCTGGGATCGTGCATGTGTGACTGGTCTGTCCTAAACTGGAAGCTCTGCCTACCCCACCTTTTCTTCCAGTGGTTTGTCTCCAGAAGGACAAGAGATGGGGGATTTCCACTGCCAGACAGAACGGGGGTGTGAAGAGCTGTGGTGCCACCCCGGTTTGGGGTTCAGTTGGTGTCTCCAGAAGGGGTTTGTCTCACCCTGTGTCTCTCCTGCAAACAGGACGTCAACGCCGGCGAGGGGAGCGAGTTCACTGACAGCGGGATCGAGGGAGCGGCCACTGACACCGACCTGCTGTCCCGGCGCTCCAATGCCACCACCTCCAGCTACTCGCCGACGGCCAGCCGGGCGTTCATCGGCAGCGACAGCGGCAGCAGCTCCATGGGCGATGGGCTCCGCCAGGGCGTGTATGAGAACTTCCGCCGGGAGCTGGAGATGAGCACGGCCAACAGCGGGGAGCTGGAGGAGGCCGGCTCTGCCCTCAGCGACGAGCAGAGCAGCGGCACCCTCAGCTCCCCCGGACAGTCCGACATCCTGCTCACGGCTGCCCAGGGCACCGTGAGGAAGGCGGGAGCCCTGGCCGTGAAGAACTTCCTGGTGCACAAGAAGAACAAGAAAGTGGAGTCGGCCACGCGCAGGAAGTGGAAGCACTACTGGGTTTCCCTGAAAGGTACAGGGAAAGCGCCCTGTGGGTTGGGAATCGCTACAGATGGTGAAAGCAGTGGCCTTACAAAAGCTGCTGTGAGCTTCAGTGGAGTTAACACAAAGTCTGAGGAAGTGGTCCCGCTGACTCGCAGAGGAGGTTGTGTTGGATGGCTGTGGGTGTGCCCACACCTGTGGCGTGTGTGCAGCCCGAGGCATGTGGCTGTGCTGCACAGCACTGGGGTTCATGCCCTGCTGGCACCACCCAGGGTGGCTTCCCTGAGTGTTTCCTTTAGGAGGTGTGTCCTTGGCCTGCTGACAAACTAAATACCCATGTGCAGCTGTGGGCACCTGATGGTGGGGGTTTGTTGGTGATGCCAGTGGCCTGTGTTCAGACAGGGGCTCTGCCAACGGTGTGCATTCCTTGTGCACCTCTTGGGCTTCACAGAATGGACAGGAAGCCATGGTTTGGTCGCTGAGGCTGGAGCATGGCTTGGTGGATGTTTGCTCTGGCTGTGTCACCCATCCCGTGCATCCCTCCTCCGCTGCCTGGGACACAGACCATTTTCTCCTGGAATTCTTGCAGTTCCTGCAAGGCACGTGCTCATAAATGCACAGAGGTGTTAATGGAGCAGTGGAGCTCAGGAGCTGACCTCCTGGTGTGACTTCTAATTAATCTTCATGTGGCTCATCGGCAGGAAAACAGTTTTGGGACTGGCCTCACTCTCCTCCACCAGAACCATGTGTCCTGCTGTAGGTGGGATCACCCAGAAAGCTCAGCATGGTTAAACCCTGTCCTCCCCACACTTTGAGCACTTGTTTGTTTTTAATTTGCAGCACTATTTTAAAAGCAACAGCAAAGTTAGGAGCAAAGTTAGCTTTTCCCTGGGGTGGTTAGAGGGATGGGGAAATGGAAGAGGAGAAAGGGAGGTGAGGGGCAGGGGACAGCCCTAATCCCCTGGGAGGGGGGCCCTGTGGCAGGAAGGTCTTGCTGTGAGGAGCAGGCAAACAAAGGGCCGTCTGGGAGGAAAAACAGGAAGGATGAGCAGGGAGGAGATGTTGTTTTGAAGTGCTTTGACTGGAGTAGAGTGGTAGCCCCTTGGATTGCCGTCCCTTAATACTACCAATGTTTAACCCAGGCTTTGAAGTAACAGCTGCCATTGTTTGGCTGCAAATACTTTTCTGAGAGGCTGGGTACCTGGCCATCCCTTTGCACTGAGGGGGCTGGTTCCAGTGGCACAGAAAGTGTGTGCCAGCATAAAACCAACTGGTGATAACGTGGGAAGGTTGGAGAGGAGACCTTTTTTTTTCTTCTTTTTTGTTTTGGAATCTCCCAAATTTCAGACTTGCTGTATACTTTTTTTTTCTTCCCTGAGAGGACTGTAAAGATTATTTTGTAACACCAAGCAGGTTGGTTGCTGTCCCCAGCTTACATGCGTTCCTCTTTGAGCTTTTTGTCTGTCAGTCAGCGAGGGCAGCTCATTCCATCCCATTTTAATTCCAGTTACTGTCTGCATCCAGTAATTAAATCGCTTGATCTTTGCCTTGCAGGGACTGTAGCTGCAGCTGCAGAGGCTGAGGCTGGGCCATGCCTGGGGGCCTGTCTGCTCCCAGGGCTGGCTCACAGCTGGCTGTCACCCTCAGGGGACACATGGGGTGGCAGTGGGCAACCCCCACTTTGGGATTTGTTATGAAGTTTCTCATCTGGGGCTGTATTTTACTGCCCATGACTTTCTCAGCCCTGTTTTGGCAATCCTAGGGAGAGCAAAAGACCTGCTGGGTCAGGGCTTGGTGTCCCCGTGTCATGGAAACCACGGCCTCGTGGGGCTGAAAACTGGGCAGTTGCTGGTGCTCTCCACTGTGAGGCTGAAAACCTGGACAGGCCCTGGCAAATCCTCCCTGTGCCAGGTTATTTATAGTCCCGAGTCTCAGCACTGAATAGATGCAGGGTGGCATTTAAATGTCAGACTTGCTAACAAGGGATGGTCTCTTGCAGGGTGCACGTTGTTCTTCTATGAGACTGATGGCAGGTCTGGCATTGACCACAACAGCATCCCAAAACACGCTGTCTGGGTGGAGAACAGCATCGTGCAGGCTGTGCCTGAGCACCCCAAGAAGGACTTCGTCTTCTGTCTCAGCAACTCCCTTGGGGACGCTTTCCTCTTCCAGGTGGGTCCGGTTCAAGGGGCTTACAAAGTTGTTCTCTTGTTCTGTCTCTGATGAAGAAGCTTCTCTGTGGTAGGATGTGCCCCCATGTCATCACTCCCCAGAGCAAAAAATAAAATTGCACTGTCCTGTGGGTCCTTGCAGCTCACATAAACAAGGAGTTGGATTCTCAAACTGGTGCAAAACTAAAAAGCCCTTCTGACCCAAAGGGAGTGATGCTGGCTTACACCTTGGAGAGACTGAGCATCTGACTGCATGCTGAAAAAAAATCATGGTTTTGCAGACCAGCTTCTCTGCCACCTCAGTGGGATATTTTTCCTCAGGTCCTGGTGTAGTACTGCCCTGCCACATGGTTCCTTCCTGGAAAGGGGACATGTATTTTGGCACCTAGAGAGCTTCTTCAAGGGGATGATCTACTGATTTAGAGTCATGGATTCACAGAATGGTTTGGGTTGGAAGGGACCTTAAAGCCCACCCAATTCCTCCCCCTGCCATGGGCAGAGACACCTTCCACTAGCCCAGGTTGCTCCAAGCCCCTTCCAACCTGGCCTTGGACAATTTCAGGGATGGGGCAGCCACAGCTCCTCTGGGCAACCTGTGCCAGGGCCTCATCACCCTCATAGGGAACAATTTCTTCCTAATATCCCATCTAACCCTACTCTCTGTCAGTTTGAAACCATTCCCCCTTGTCCTGTCACTCCAGGCCCTTGTAAGAAGTATCTCCATCTTTCCTGAAAACTCCCTTCAGGTCCTGGAAGGCCACAATTAGGTCACCCCAAAGCTTCTCTTCTCCAGGCTGAACAATCCCAATCTCTCCCCTTTCCTCCCAGCAGAGCTGCTCCATCCCTCTGATCACCTTGGTGCCTCCTCTGGACTCTCTCCAGCAGCTCCAGGTCCTTCCTGTGCTGTTCCCCAGGGCTGGAGGCAGCTCTGCAGGGGGGTCTCACTTGAGGGGGCAGAGGGGTGAAATCTCCCCTTCACCTGCTGCCCAGGCTGTGGGATCAGCCCAGGATCTTTTCCACGCAGTTTTCTAAGGAAAACCTTTCATTCTCATAGGATTAATGCCAGTGGATGTGAAGTACTGAAAAGGCCACAGTTTGAGGCACGTAGGGCCTTACCCATTGAAAGCCCCCTGTCATTATGCCACGGGTAGGTTTTCATGTAGGGAAAAAGCAAAAACCTGCCTTTTCAAATGAAAAACAGTCATTTATATTGCCTTGCAGAAATGTTTCACAGGGTGTCCCTTCTGCAATGGAAGCCAGGCACAGCTAGTGAAGCAGGAGGGAAGGAGGGGATTGTTTGGGGCGCAGGGAAGGGGATCAGCTGCAGCAGTGGGAGCAGAGCAGCGTGAGGGATGTGCTGGCCCTGCTGCCCTCACAGCAGTGGTACTTCCTTCTCACGTCCCACACACCATCCACACGTAGCACAGTGCTGTAGTAGCGGGTTTGACCTGCAGAAGACTGTTTCTGTCCTGTGGAGACTGTGTACATAGGGAGAAAAATAAAGTTGCTTTGTGATGCCTACAGATATTGGACATCTTGTAACAAGCCTTCCCACTGCATTGCACCTAGAGACATCACATTCCTCCTACACAACTATGCCTTGCTCAGTCACTTCTGATTGTGCCTACACAGATCCAGTACTTGCAGATGTCACATGAATTTTCCAGGAGCTGGAAGCAACTTGTGATACCACGTATTTATGTGTCAGGTGTTTGCAGCTTGTTTATGTGGTCCTTTCCGTTGGGAAAGGCAGTGATTCCCCTTGCCTGCTGATCTGCCAGAAGAGTCTTCAGCTCCTAAAATTCGCTCCAGATTCTTTTTTCCCCTCCTGCTCCCCAGTGTTTTCTGGGGAATGTTTCAGAAACCCAGAAAGAAAACCGAATCTAATGGCATACAGATAACATTTTGAAATTCATTAAGCTAAAAAATACGACCCCTTGCTGTTAGGATTCTTCTAGGAATTAATAAGACCATCTCACTGTACGTTCAGTGCTGCTCTCTTCTCTGCTAGGGATGTTCCACCAACTGGCTGTAGGCAAGGTGTCTCCCATTCTGCAAATAATTCCTCTATTTCCAGCAGATATTCCTCATCCAGGGGGGCCCACAGTATTCAGCGGTGGGGATAAGACATTGTAAGCCCCTGTCTGTGAATGAGAGTTTGTTAATGGTATTGTCTGGGCAGGGAGCCTGACAAATTTAAGCAATAACAAGTGCCAACTGAAGACAAGGAAATTGGGAGTAACAAGTCAGTCATTCCTGTGCAGGCCCTGTTTGCTACTTAGGACTTCTAACCTGAGTTAAGGAAAGTGGTGCCATTCTGGGACATTTGTGTCTTACTTGCTTCAGTCCCTGAAAGTTTTGGGAACATCAGCCTGAAGTCCAGCCTGTGCATATGTGATTTCCAGAGCTGGCTTCTCTGGGAATCTCTTCTTGGCTTTAGTGAGCCTCGTCCTTTGCTGTTAGTTGTGACCGCAGTGAGGATGACCTTCCTCATCTATGCCAGCAACTGGAGAAGTCATGCTGTGCTTTCTATTAATACATCAGGTATCATCAGGAAGTTTAATTAGAACAAGGTGGTTTGGCACCTTGATACTTCTCCAGCCAGGAGCCAAATACCAGTGTGATTATTGCTACAGGCTGACACTCAGAGAGAGTCCTCTGCAACCCTGAGTTTGTTTTACAACCTACTGTAAAAAGGAATGGAGTTTAGTAAGAAGCCTAAAAGGATTGACTTTTTATTTTGAAAGTCTGGAAAAGGAATGCTTTGAAATATTCTTCTTTCTATGTCAAAAGCCTCTATTCAGAACAGTCCTCTTCCAGAAACATGTACTGGTGTCCCCGGTATCTCATGGGCTGGTTTGGGTTGAAGGGACCTTAGAGATCATCGAATTCCACCCCCTTCCACTAGCCCAGGTTGCTCCAAGCCCCATCCAACCTGGCCTTAGACACTCCCAGGGAGGGAAGGTGTTCCCTTTTCCCAAGCTGTCACATACATGCTTGGGAAAAGACAGTACCAGAGCTGTAAAAATTAGGATGAGCCTGCTTTTAATGGTAACAGGGTTGTCCTCAGAGGGCTTTGGGACTTTCAGAAGTGGAAAGCTCTATGCACTATATTAAAGCTGCTCATAGTTATCACGGTCCCATTTTATGCCATTGATTTATTACCAACTGTTGCATGCCAGAAGAGCTCTCCATTCCTGGGAAGAGCACAGAGGCTGGTGCATTCACTGCATTAAGGGACTGGGAGTTTAGAAAACATCATTCAGTGCTGAGCTACAAATTGTGGCAGCATGGCATTGAACAAGGAAGGCGATTGCTGAGACCTCTCTGGGAAGCTGCAAGGCACAGATATAGGTGTAATTCCAAGTGCTGAGTGCCTGGTGCGTGAGTTAAAGATGTGAGTTAAAAATGGCCTCCTTAAGGATGAGGGGGCGTTTATTACTTCCACAGAAATAAGTGGATTTAAGGCTTTGAATCTTGAGATCAAAGGGAGGGGAAACTCCTTGGAATTGCATTCGTTAATCTCCAGTTGATTTTAAAGAGGATCCTGATCCTGACTTCTTTTCCCCCTCTTTTGCTCTCCTCAGACCTCCAGCCAGACAGAGCTGGAGAACTGGATCACGGCGATCCACTCAGCCTGCGCGACCGCGGTGGCGCGGCAGCACCACAAGGAGGACACGGTGAAGCTCCTCAAGACCGAGATAAAAAAGCTGGAGCAGAAGATCGACATGGACGAGAAGATGAAGAAAATGGGTGAAATGCAGCTGTCCTCTGTCACAGACTCCAAGAAGAAGAAGACCATCCTGGATCAAGTAATCTCTCTTGCTCACATGGAATAAGACCCCAGCAAGTGTTTCAGGCCTCCCTGAGATCAGTGGTAGCTCTGTCCTGGCCTGCTGTGCCTGGAGCAGGTGGGATGTGTTGGCAGGAGAGATGGGCCGGCTGACTTAGTTGCACCGTTTCTCCAGGAAGTGTGCACTGAGGCACAGCATGGGCTGTCTTCTCCTGGCCTCCACCCATGGCATTTGGATAGCAGGCAGAGAGTGAAGGTCATGGCAGCAGAATTCCTTAGGGAAGAGCTGCTCACAAATATTGCTGCTGTTGTTTTAAGGTGTGCAGGAGGCCGATTCTTCTGCTGGCAGATGGGGTGAAGAAGCCATCTCTGGTTTCTGCTCGTCACAAGGGCCTGCCTTGACCTCGTGGCTGCATCCCTGGCTTCCCCTTTGGCCCTGCTCCTTCTGACTTCCAAGCAGACAGCGTAGCTGGATTTCAGGAGCAGGGAGCCTCGAGCAGATGTCTCTCCCGCTGCCGCAGCAGCACCTTATTTTAGGAAACTAAACATATGGCTCCTGCCTCACTCATTTGTAGGTCTTTTACCAGAGCTGCCAAATGTGCCTGTAATACAAAGCATGGGAAGTGGCCAGGGCTAAGCTGAAGAGATTTTGTACCCCCTGGAAGCCCATGAGAAGGGGGAAGAGGCGAGGAGATGCTCATCTCTGTTGAAAGGGCTCCACTCAAAGGATGTCAGTCACAGCATCTCTCTTTATATAACTGAGTTTTTCTGGATGCTTTGAAACTGTTTCCTATCAGCTGTTTGAATTATTTAGAGAAATCCTTCCATGGGCTGATTGCAGTGTCCCTCCACTGATCAGATTAATTATGCCCAGTGCCTGGCACTCTCTTGGTGCTCACAGCAATGCTGCTGCTGCTGCTGATTTGGGACTCTCTGTGTGTGGAGTTTTGTGGGGTTTGGTCTTCTTGTTTCTCAGATGCTCTTGATGCATGAAAGAAACCTCTTAAGGGACTGCTAAAAAGAGAATCCTGGAGTACAAGGAAAATTAAAAATGAAATTTTAATCCTATTAATTAGCATTGTATCAAAGGAGCAGTTGTCCCAGGAGAAGGCTTCTACCATGAATGTAGAAAAAGTTGTTTTCCATCTAATGAAAACTCTTATTATTTGTGTCCTTTGAGGGGTTGGGAGAGTGGGGGGATGTGGAAAAACGAGGAATTGCGGTTTCTTGGGTGAGATCAGCATTGATGAAAAAAGGTGTGCTACTGGGAAGAGCATAAATTTTTTCAAGGCATTCACCACCCTCTTCTCCCTCCTCTCCCCTTCTCTTCTTGTGCTCGTTGCTCCTCGATCTTCCCCATGCACAGATCTTCGTTTGGGAGCAGAATCTGGAGCAGTTCCAGATGGACCTGTTCCGGTACCGCTGTTACCTGGCGAGTCTCCAGGGAGGGGAGCTCCCCAACCCCAAAAGGCTTCTGGCTTTCGCCAGCCGGCCCACCAAGGTCGCCATGGGCCGCCTTGGGATCTTCTCGGTCTCGTCCTTCCATGCACTGGTGAGTGTGGACAGGGGGCAGGGCACCTTTGCCAACCTGCACGACGCGGAGGTCACGTTGACCAGCAGCAGTGAGCCATGAGCCCTCACCTCAGGGTGCAGGATATTCTGCTCCCTGAAAGGGGTCTGTGTTCCTGGATGTCGATTAAAAAGTAGATGCTTGCAAGCCATGGCCTTATGGAAGTGGAAGAACCATGTTTCTCGTAAGGATGGGATTCTGAATGTCCAGACCTGCACTATAAACAGTTAATGTCCATGTGCATGGGCTTGATCCAAAAGTCCCATGAAGTCAATGGGAGCCATTCTTAGGCCCTCAGCATGTGTTGGCTTGGACCTTCTTGGGCTTGGCTCACTTTGTGCCATATGGCTGAAACTACTGACCAGTTAGTCTAATACCGGTGATCGACACCTGATGCTCCACAAAGGAGGTGAAACATTCCCTCCTGCTCACTGTGTGGCAGATGATGTTTCACGTGGTTGCTTAAACTTAAATACTGTAACAACCCAGCTCATGAAAGCACAGGGAAATGTATTGCAAAGTGCTGGGGTTCTAATGCATGTAAATTGAGTTCTTGCAGTTTCGGCTTGGACTCCTGGAGGTTCACCGAAATAGCTGAGCTCCAGTGTTGTCTTGTAGCTGTCAGCTGTACTCTTCAATTGAATCCAGAGCTGTAATTCAGGCAGGGGTGTTTTTATTCTCTCCTCTATGAAAAGATTAGCGTCATCATCCTGCTAATTGCTGGTGGATTTATTATATTTTTTAAGTGGCGGGCTGTAATTAGCATTTATGCTTATTTTTTTTGCATCTAGCAAAGCACTGAGCGGTAGCCTGAAAAACAGTCTGCTTCTTCATGCTGCTGTCTCTTGAGAGCCAAGGGAAAAAAAAAATATGTTTTGAGTATGTTGTGCTGGAAAAGACACGTGCCTTCTCCTCTCAGCAGACTCTTGTGTCCTCCTTTGCCCTCAGCAACATGGGGATGTGCAACTCCACGCTCCTCTGCTACTGTGAGCCCTAATTGAAGCTTTAGGAGGGGAATTTGCCCAGAGAAGCTGTGGCTGCCCCATCCCTGGAAGTGTCCAAGGCCAGGTTGGACAGGGCTTGGAGCAACCTGGGCTAGTGGGAGGTGTCCCTGCCCATGGCAGGGGGTGGAACTGGATGATCTCTAAGGTCCCTTCCAACCCAAACAGTGCTGTGGTTCTGTGACTCAGGTGGGTGCTGCATGGTGGTAGTGTGGCATCCCTAACTCTCCTGAGGACTGTACTCCGAGGATGTGCCAAGTTATCCTGGATGTCTGTGCACAAATGTGCCGGGTACAGCTAGGGAACGTCTCACAAGTCCAGGCTGTGGAAATGGAGACACTTGCAGCAGTGTTTAAGTTCTTTCGCTTGATTTCTCCACGTTTCCCAAGGAGAAGTACCATTCCTCACGCAGTTGCCTGGGTACACCAGCCAGCCTTCTGTCCTTCCCGGCTTTGGATGGGGCCTTGGGTCTGCTGCACCCAAATAACCAGTTCCTCAGCTCCGTAGCTCGGGGCACCGCTGAGATTTGGGTGTTCCCGCTGGGGCTGCCAAACGTTTGACAGTCCCATTGTGCCGTTTTCGGCTGTGGGAACCCAGTCCCAAGGTGTTCCAGGAAGCTACGGCCAAGTCGGCAGGGTGGGTCTGTCTGACTGGCTTTGCCTTGCCTCACGTTCATACCTGCCATCCCCTACCACTCCCTTTTTGGCAGGAGAGGAGCTCCCTCTCCTGAGGCCACCCCCAGGTGGGAAATCTGCTTCAACTTGGGCCCAAACACTTCCTGTCTGCCTAATGTCACACTGATTTCCACCAGAGCTTCCTCACCACCCCTCAGAGAGCTGGGCTCAGCAATGGCAAATGTCTTTTTGCTCCTAAGGGGTTGCCACAGGCCATTTTTGAAGCACCCCAGCAGTTAACACTGCTCTGATTGAAAGGGTCATTTTGTCCCTTCCTGTGTTTTGCTCACTCCTTCAGATGTCACTATCTTTTGAGGAAGTGCAGGTTTTTAAATGCCACGACCTCCTTGCAAGCTTCTATCTGGCCTTGCTGCAGTTATGAGTCAGTTCCGGGATGCCCAGTGTTTCCACAGGAGAGAGCAGAGAGGAAGACTTGAGTTTTTGGGAAGCAACAGATAAGTTTGGATATCTCAGATTTCGCGTGTCCAGCTTTGAAACCTTGTTAGAAAATGGAAAAAAAAAAAAAAAAAAAAAAAAAAAAAACCAAACCAACAAACCAAAAAAAAAAAAAAAGAAAAAAACAACCAAAACAAAACCAAAAGATCAGACCCCTTCACTGGTGCTGAGGCTTTGCTTTGTGATGATTAGGCTGCTTTAAAATATCTCAGATTAAATGCCAAAAAATGGGGTGGGGGTGTACTGTCCTTGTCAGTTTTTGATGTTTGACGTTAGGAGATGTGAGTTAAATAGCCAAGGAGAAGGCAGTGGCCTGGCAGCATCACCACTGTCCCTGGAGTGAATACACTCTTTTGCCATAGGTTTTACCTTTTTTTTCCATCCAGATTCTACTGTTTGGCAGAGGTAGGATGCTGTAACCTCTGATTTTAAAAGCATGTGGCATTGACAGGTGGCAGCTCGCACGGGGGAGTCGGGAGTGAGGAGAAGGACACAGGCCATGTCCAGGTCTGCCAGCAAACGGAGAAGCAGGTTTTCTTCTCTTTGGGGGCTGGATACTACCTCGAAGAAAAAGCAAGGGAGGCCAAGCATTAATCAGGTAAGGGTGGGGAAGCCTGTGGTACTGTTACTTTCAAGGCTGGTTTGTTAGTGGGCAGAGTGCAGCTGGCACAGAGTCACTTGCATCAAGCACTTCCACACCCAGCCTTAGCCTTGCTTGTTTAATCTGTCATGGTGTGTAGTCATCTCATTCCTCATCCTCTTCAGAAATCAGGGACTGTAATTGCAGATCAGTGTAGAGCAGCTCCTGTCAAAGGTTTGGAGTTTGCCCTTTCTTTAGCTGATTTGGTTATATTTCTACTGTTGTTGCATTTCTGCTTGCCTCTGCTTTTGCTGGAGGTGCTGTCCCTAACCTCAGGAGCAACAAAGCTTCCTGTGCAAAACAGATGCAACTTTGAAAGGAAAATAGTAATTCAGATTTGTTTGGTTATTTTTAATTTAAAATTATGAGTTTGTACAATACTTTAAATGAAGCTGAGTTGGATGAAAAACTTCTTGAAGTGACAAAAAGCTTTACATTTAGTAGGGACAGCCCTTTTTTTGCTTCAGATTTATAAAAAAAGCAAAAGTTGCAATGTTTCCACCCAGTCACTGCCCAGATCTTTCTCTAGAAAACATGTTTCAGTGTGGTAGGAAGGTACATCCCTGTTATTCTTCCCAAACATCCCTAATTATAGCTTTCAATTTTTGAGAGCCATACCTCTTTTAATTGCAGGAAATGTAGGCTCCCCTCCCCTCT